>CAAKHD010007296.1:0-29005 GCA_901007705.1 Fistularia tabacaria
CGCCACAGCCAATCAACCATCTCCATCTAACCCTGTTCTCTGTCTCCTCCTCTCTCACACCAACTACCTTCATATCCTCTCTCACTACCTCCATAAGTCTTCTCTTCGGTCTTCCTCTGGACCTCCTGCCTGGCATCTCCGATTCCAGCATTCGTCTACCAATATAGTCCCTATCCCTCCTCTGTTCATGACCCAACCATCTCAGTCTGGCTCTAACCTTCTCTCCAAAACATCTAACATGTGTTGTCCCCCTGATGGACTCATTTCTGATCCTATCCATCCTGGTCACTCCCAAAGAGAACCTCAACATCTTCATCTCTGCTACCTCCAGCTCTGCCTCCTGTCTTTTGTTCAATGTCACTGTCTCCAAACCATACAGCATCTCTGGTCTCACCACTGTCTTGTAAACCTTTCCTTTCATTCTGGCTGATATTCTTCTATCTCATAGAACCACTGACACTTTTCTCCACCTATTCCAAACTGCTTGAACCCATTTCTTAACTTCTTTTCCACACTCTCCATTGCTCTGGACTGTTGACCCTAAGTACCTGAAATCCTCCAACTTCTTGATCTCCACTCCCTGCAGCCTCACCGTTCCACCCGGGTTCCTCTCGTTCACACACATATATTCTGTCTTGCTGCGACTAACCTTCATTCCTCTCCTTTCCAGAGCAAACCTCCACCTCTCTAGAGTTTCCTCCACCTGTTCCCTGCTCTCACTACAGATCACAATGTCATCTGCAAACACCATGGTCGATGGAGATTCCTGTCTCACCTCACCTGTCAGCCTGTCCATCACCACTGCAAACAAGAAGGGGCTCAGAGCTGCTCCCTGATGAAGTCCCACATCCAACTTGAACTTCCCTGTTTCATGCGGAAATTGACGATCAAGCTGAGTTTGACTGTAAGCCAGATATCTTTCTTTATTTTCTTTTCCGCCCCTGGGAATTTCTCCCGTCTGCTTCCCCCAGCTTTAGCACAGAAACGGCTAGCCGGCTTCATTGCGGGGCAGTTAAGATAAAAATGAAAAAATCGGGCCCAGGAAGCTTAATTTGTCCAGCATGACAGTAGAATATCCCTCTGGAGTCTGACGTGTGATTACGTGTCCGCCCGTTTCTGTTGACAAACAACGTTTAGGTGAGCATTTATTGAATACGGAAATAAAAAAAAACTGCAATTCCGCCGGCGTCTTTCTAGCATTGCTAACAGCAAGCGCGAGTAATTGCTGGCGGGGATGATGCATAGACAAAAAAGTCATCAATAAAAGATGATTAAGTGTCATTAAACACAGGAAACGGGACCTTTGGAGTGTTTGCGCGGTCAAGGGAGGAGAAGCAAACATGCTCCACCGAAGGCCAACGGGCTAAAAGGTTTTCCCGTGTTTGTTTGTCACGGCCAGAGTAAATTGGTTTTAGATTAGCCGTCCGGAAGCGTGTGCGCAACGGGCGACCTTTCATCCCCTGGTATTGAGCATCGGAAAAGAATAAGCGAAAACTCGAACCCGTTGTATCATAGCTGTTTGGATCCCGTGCGACTAAACGCGCCAGATGTTTGGACACGACTGATGTTTACTGGAGATTTTCACAGTGTAGCTCTTGTCTGGGCCAATTAAAAAAAAACAAACAACTTAGGTTCGGACGACAATTTCAAGGTCCCGAGTGCGCCGTTTTGGTCCCGGTCCTCTTGCGTAACGTATAAGCTACGCTACTACCGCGCTCGACCCGACCGTCAGGATTGGGGGCCCGATGTCTCCTTGATGAATGAAGGGTTTGGCATTCAGATAGGCAGGATTGGGATTCTTAAATCAGTCAGAGAGAAACCAATCGGAGATTTCGCTTTCGAATTTTCCTTTGGAATCAGTTGACACTCTCTGGTTGGACATTTAGTTTGAAAATAACCTAAAGAACTATGATAATGTGTTTATTTTAATTTTTATTTCATTTTAAATTCAAATGAAATTTAAAAATTAAAATTAAAGTGTTTTAAAGAACTATGATAATATTTGGAGTGGTTATTTTAATTTTTAATTAATTTTAAATTAAAATGACATTTTTAATTTAAATTCAAGTGTTTATGTGATTTTATACTAAAATTCGGAAAGCTTCTTTTTCTTCATAGAAAATTCTGGGAGGCCCAAAAAAAAAATTGGTCTTGTTCGTGGGAATCTCCGATGAAATGAACGCAATTTTGCATCCTTTAAAAGTACGGTAGAACCTCAGCTTACAAATTGAATTTGGTTCGCGACTCTGTTTGAAAGCCAAAATGTTTGCCAATTAAATCAATGTTTCCCATCTAAGTCAATGTAAATCCCACTGATCCGTTCTCTAGCTCCGGAACGCATACTGTGCTCTTCTGAAACTTTTTTACGGGTTTATTTGTGACAAAAACACAGAAAGGAATCAAAGATGAACTTAATTATTACTGAGTTTCTGGTGGTCTTACTCTTCTCGCCTGAACTTGGATGTTTCTTTTACTAAACGGGCATGCAAGAACATGACCTTTTTGCATCTGAGACCCTCGCTAACGCTATAGCCAGCAAACTGGCTTTCTTGAATACAAACTAACAATCACTTTTCTACTTCTTCTAAGACTCGATACCTTTGCTTCGTTAACGTAGTCGACCCTTTAGCCACATCAGACGTTTTTAGCGCATCTTCGTCCGTCAGGATTGTACAGATAGTTGACTTAGCCAGTTCGTAGTGCTTGGCTAAACATGTTTCGCTATTATTTCCTTCTTCAGATTGCCTAGAATTCTTAACTTCTTCTTAACACCCCTAGCGCTCGCACTTTTTTTCTATTTTTGGAGCCACAATGAGGGCTAACTTACTGAAAGAAGCGTTCTAACAGCAGAACACAACATTGAATGATGTAAACAACACAGAGTAGCATACACCGCTGACCCTACGCTACATCGCCGCGATGCGGAAAGCACGCGAGATGTTTATTTGTGTGTTCGTGCACCGAGGCCTGATTCTAAATTTTATCAAAAGATTTGTTCGTAGACAGATTTGTTCGTGATGATGGGCGATCCTGAGCCAAGGTTCTACTGTGACAATTTTTGAGTGCATTGCAGTTGGTTTTAGTAGTAGTTTAGTGGCCTTAAATTCATGAAGGTTACGACAGCAGAGACGATGCGCATCTCTAAATTTAAATCTGTTGTGATGTTACTTTTAAGTTCTGTGATAAAGCTCTGTATCAGATTGAATGATGGGAATTTTTCAGGGGAACATTTTAGCAGAAGAATCAGACTGAAAACGTTCATCCATTCATCTACCGCTTATCCTGCACCGAAGGTAGCGGAGATAGGGGGGCCTATCCCGTTTGTCACAGGGCGCGAGGCGGTAGCCCGAGGCCGGAGCTCACCTTCGACTGGTTGCCAGGCAACCACGGGTTATATGAATTATGAAGTAAAAAAAAAAAAACTGTGTTGTCATAAAAAAAAAGCGTCTGCAATAATTGCCAAAAAGTCTGCAAAAATTGTCTCCAATAATTGCCAAAAAAGACGTTTGCTGTTAGCAAACCTTGTTCTGAATATAAAAAGGAACATTTTTGACTTTTCCGATCCGTCTCATCGGCGCCGTTGAGAAACGACGAGACGTTCTTTTGGCTGGCTCATTAAAAAGCTGCCAAATCCGGCGAAAACCTAGCGCAACATTAAAAGACAATTTGACGTATGCATTGCCATGGCAACCGAGGATGCGAGTGACTTACGCTATGACAGTAATGGCCCTCGCGTGAATGGTCTCGAGACGCAGGTCGGAGAAGATCCTAGCAGGGTTCACGCGATGATCCCAACTGAACCTCAGCTGAGGGAAAGAATAAGGCAGTTCATGCCGCGATCGTACTCGTCTCCGCTAACAGCCGGGACGGATATGGAGAAAATGCACTTTTCTCCATCTGCTCATCTGCGCAGTTCGTGAGCCCAGATGGTTCGGCGTGACTCCGGAGCCGTGCTGGTCCTCAAACGCGCAAGGATTTATTTCTGCAGGGGAGGAATTTTCCAGGAAACGAACAGAGCCTCCGTCTCAGGACAGAGTCCCTCATTCTCGAACTGTGTGTCAATCAGAGATTTCCGCGTCTTAGCCGACATGCAGGCGCTCCAAACTCAGATCCTCAACAAGGTCTTGAGCTAATTCACAAAATGATAACGTTTGTGATAACATTTGTGTTAAATAAGAACACATTTTTATTCTGTGGGAAAAATAGAAGGTGGGTTTGATATGCAGAGACGTTCAAATGAAAATTCTAATGCTAATGCTATGCAAGTTTACAAAAAAAAGGATTTAATCAGGGCAGCCGTTTTCATGTCATCCGTAGATCTTTTATCAGCAACCGAGACCGGACGGGATTTTTTTTCTCTTTTTCTTAACAGATTCATTTAAAAGCACCCGGTTAAAAAAAAAAAAAAAAAAAAGGATCAAAACTAAAGACTAAAAACCGTCTCCTCTGCAAATGAAATAAAAATCTCCGGTGTAATTTCGCGGCCTCTCTGAGCGACCGTGCATGACCAATCCGAGGGGGCGGGGACACTGAACGTTCTTCTTTCAGTTCTGTAACCTTTCTCCTCTCTCTGGAAATAGGACCGTCAAGCGCTGACGCTGTCCAACCCGATTATTTATTTTTTTTTTCAACGTGTCCATCGAGTCACGTGGAGCGTCTTCAAATCAAAAAGAGAAGTGACGGGTCCCGGAGCTGGTCTTTGAGTATTCTGTTTTAGGCTGCGAACGGAGGTTTCTCGTAAAAGAAGCCAGGACGCCGGGGGGAGAATGCTGAACGGCGCGAGCGTACTTTTACAGCATTGTTGTCGTGACAACAGTGCAATGATGGACGGGGAATAAGACGGAATACCCGATCGGAATGGTAACGTGATGGAGAATTCACGGAGGGGTCGGCAGATGGTGTAACAGCTGGAAACGATGGCGAAATTACAACATCCAACGCGTTGGCTCTCATTAGCAATCGCCGCTGCTGCTACTCTCCGCTATTCTGTCAGCCTCCGCACCTCTTTTCTTTCATCCCCTCAGCAAGATGTGGGGATATCAGCTTAGAAACACGTGTCATTAGAAACCTCTTGCGTATCCAAAGCACAGCGGGCCGGATGAGAGAGATCGTGCGAGAAAAAGTAAAAAAAAAAAAAAAAAAAGAAAAATCTATCTTATGGGTTGAGGTGACAACCAATCAGATTGATTGACAGAAAAACATATATAATGCATTCTAGCAGACCGGGTTCTCATTTGCCTCGGGGAAAGTACGGTATGTTTACTTCCCCGAAGAGCCGTAATGTCTCTTCAGCGCAGTCGAAGACGTCGCCCGCCATGACTCACTGTTCTCCCGGCGGGAGAGAAAAAGTCGGAATGGGCGAATTATTAGCTGTTCGGAAAAGGAATCACATAATCAATAGAACACGCCGGCATTTGTTGGCGTTGTGGTTCGAACCCGTCCCAGGAGCGGGTGCAGTCGTCCCTCGCTATGACGCGGTCCTCGCAGTTTCACGGATGTTTTTAGTGCAACTTTGCACACTTAAAAATGTTTTTTTTTTTTTTTTTACAGCGCATTGTTTTCTGCGTCCTGATTGGTTGAGGGACTGTAGACCATTGACAATAAATCTCCTCCGGAGCGTGTCTCTTGCACACTACAGAATGCGTTGAACTTGCCAAATTGACATACATCTTCCATGGTTTTGCCACGACAAAGGCGCCTGCGTTAGCAACCAAAAGGCAGAGAAAAGTTGGACTTGTGGACGTTCTAAAGGAAGGTAGAAGTTACGCTGCCGTTGGGCGCCATTATGGAATAAATGAATCTACAGTTGGTTCCATAAAGGAGGAGGAAAAGAACATAAGGACACTCTATTTATTTTTCGACAAAGGTTTGAACTTTGAGTGTTTAAACAAGAGAGAAATGTCAGAAAATGTTAATGCCTGTCCAAGAAAAGTGTATAGTTTATCTTATGTTTTGCAACCTTAAAACATTTATAATCATTGTGAAAAAAATTAAGCGGACCACTTCTTACGTAACTCCCGCGATTAACAAAGGACCGCTGTAGAGGACGATTCCTCCGCCCTCCAATCAACATCCTTAACGGTTGTATGTTGCAAACAAATTGATATTTAATAATGATTGTATGTACACAAGGTCGTAACATGCGGCCCCTTCAATGGCGGCGACTCATCCCGTCATCATGTCGTCTTGCAAAAGGCCAGTTTGTGGATAAAATTGAACTCCTGAGCCTCCCCTCCCGTTCTGAAGGACACAACGGCTTGCACGAGCTCCCGATCCGCATTCTCAAAAGTGTTCCCGGCTCATCTCACAAAGACCTGAGGGGATCAATTATTTTATTTTTTTATAGAGTGGATTTTGAGCGTGTGAGTATTTCTGATGAGGAGGTGGAAGCGCGATTTTTGGGTTCTTAAATTGGTGAGAAAGAAACCAGTCGGAGTTTTTCGGTATCAAATTTTCATATGGATTAATTTGACGCTCCCCGGGTGGACGTTTAGTTGGAAAATAACCTAAAGAACTATGATCATATTTTGAGTGTTTATTTCAATTTTTATCTAATTTTAAATGAAAAATGATTATATTTTCATTAAAGTGTTTATGTGATTTTTTTACAAAAATCCGGAAGCTTCTTTTTATTCATTGGAAATTGTGGGAGGTGGAAATGAACAATGAACCTATGAAATGAACGCATTTTACACCCTTTTTAAGGTCAGCAGAACCCAGGCTTGCAAATTTAATTTGGTTCGCGACCAGTTTGTTTGAAAGCAACTCAACCCACGCCACTGATTTTTGGGTTCTTAAATTAGTCAGAAGGAAACCCATCAGAGTTTTCGGTATCTAATTTTCGTATGGAATCAGTTGACACTCTCCAGTTGGACATTTATTTGGAAAATAACCTAAAGAGCTAGGATAATATTATAATATTGTGAGTGTTTATTTTATATTAAGATTACATTTTAAATTAAAATTTAAGTTTTTGGTGGATTTTATACAAAAATTCTGGGAGGTGCAAATTTTATTTTTATTTTTGGTGGTGAGAACCTATGAAATGAACACATTTTACACCCTTTTTAAGGTCAGTAGAACCTCAGCTTGCGAATTTATTTTATTTATTTTGATTTGCGATGCCGTTTGAGAAGCAAAATGTTAGCGAACTGAACCAATGTTTCTCATTGAAATCAATGTAAATCCAACTGATTCGTTCTCCAGCCCCGAAAAATATACCAAACTTTTTCACAGGTTTATTTGTGACAAAAATAAAGAAAAGAATTAAAGATAACTTTAATATAAATATGTCTCTGATGTTCTTTTTGCCCTTTTTTCTCCCCCTCTGAAGGACTCACTGGCTTCCACGAGCTCCTGGCGACCCGACTGATTTTGGGGTTCTTAAATTAGTCAGTTTAAGTTTTCTTAAATGAGTCAGTTTTTGGTTTCAAACTTTTGTAATGAATTAGTTGACACTCCCCGGTTGGACATTTAGTTGGAAAATAACCTCAAGAACTATGATAATATTATCATATTTCGAGTGTTTATCTTAATTTCTATTTAATTTAAAATGAAAATGAAATTTTGAATGAAAATCACAGTGTTTATGTGATTTTATACCAAAATCTGGAAGCTCCTTTTTATTCATTGGAAATTCTGGGACATGAAAAGTGAAAAAAAAAAACGTCCCGCACGAGCTCCCGACCCGCGCTCTCACATCCCAAAAATATCCCCGGGCACGTCTTGCAAAGACCTGAGGGATTAGCTATTCTATTTATTTATTCGATGAGCATGTAAGTATTTCTACGGGGGGGGGGGGTTGCTACCTTCTTGAAAATCTGTAGAAGCCCAAAGCCGGCCCTCGGGGCCCGCCATGTGCTCAGAAGTCCCGCAGCGATCTATCATCCTTGTGGGATTAAACACTTAGCATCGTGTTTTGTTTTTTTTTGTCCACCCTGGAGATGCTGCTAATCATGCGGCTGCTTTGCCACAGTCATCATCTGTACCGATAAGCTGCACTCAGGGTTGCTGCAGGCATCAGGAGGGAGGAACCGCACGCGGACACGCCGAGAAGATGGAAACCCGTCACAGAAAGGCTTCCCGTCGGAATCCAACCGTGGACGTTCTCGCTGTGAGGCGGAAGCGCTCCGGACAAAATATCTTTCTCTTTTCCTTTCGGCTTTTCCCTTCAGGGGTCACTACAGTGAATCAACCTTCTCCATCTAAGCCTATTCTCTGGATCCTCCTCTCTCACACTATCTATCAAACTATCTTCAGATCTTCTCTCACTACCCCCATAAATCCTCTCTTCGGTCTTCCTCTAGACCTCCTGCCTGCTAGCTCCAATTCCAGCATCCGTCTACCAATATAGTCCCTATCCCTCCTCTGTTCATGACCCAACCATCTCAGTCTGGCTTCTCTGACCTTCTCTCCAAAACATCTGACATGTGCTGTCCCTCTGATGGACTCATTCCTGATCCTATCCATCCTCGTCACTCCCAAAGAGAACCTCAACATCTTCATCTCTGCTACCTCCAGCTTTGCCTCCTGTCTTTTGTTCAATGTCACTGTCTCCAAACCATACAGCATCTCTGGTCTCACCACTGTCTCCTCCACCTTTCTTTTCATTGTGGCTGATATTCTTCTATCTCATAGAACCCCTGACACTTTTCTCCACCTATTCCAACCTGCTTGAACCCATTTCTTCACCTCTTTTCCACACTCTCCATTGCTCTGGACTGTTGACCCTAAGTACCTGAAATCCTCCAACTTCTTGATCTCCACTCCCTGCAGCCTCACCGTTCCACCCGGGTTCCTCTCATTCACACACATATATTCTGTCTTGCTGCGACTAACCTTCATCCGTCTCCTTTCCAGAGCAAACCTCCACCTCTCTAGAGTTTCCTCCACCTGTTCCCTGCTCTCACTACAGATCACAATGTCATCTGCAAACACAAAACTACATTTTTACATCAAAATCAGAAAACTGCTCGAGTAAATCTGCAATTGACATTAAAAATCATCAAAAAATGATTATATTTACCCATCAAGTCCAAAGAAATTATGAAATTTGCATGTAAAATGTACTTTAAAAAAAAAAAGAATTTAGCAATATTTCCAAAATGGTTGTGAAACAGTTAAGTCGCATTGAATTACTGCTAATTGTATCGCAAATTTGACTCAGTTTAGTCGGTTTTATTCACAAACTTCTTGTCTTATTTTCTTCCCTGCAAATAAATAACTCTGACTTCCGTTTGGAGAAACGAGACGAAGCTCTGCATTTCATCATCGTCTTGATATATTAATCCAGCCCCGGAATCCCCCGGCGCTTACTCGTGATATTGTCTAATTTTATTGGGTTGTTTGTGTCTTGTCTCCTCTGCCGGTCTAATCTGGTAAATGTCAGATACACTTTCGCCAATAACAATCCGTCCGCATCTCATGTTTATGAAGAAGGCGGGAGTCGTTTTATATTCTCGGAGAGCAATAACAGCCGCATTGAATTTACAGCTGCAACAGTTGGAAATAATCGTATGAGTAAATTTGGCTTCTCCTGCCAGTCGGGCGCTCGGCTATGGGCGTTTGCGCGATTGGGGAGGGGTTAAGCCAACGAATCGTACTTGAGAGGGCACCGAGCAGCGCGGCGACGCAGGTACAGCATTACAGCGTGAGCAATTTGATGAAAAGCCAAAGAACAACAGATTTGGAGGCATAAAATGTGGTCTTAGGGGGCTTTTGATGAAAAGTGCCGCCAGATAAACTCCCCCTCGATTTGGAGAAAGGCTCCTGAATGCAACGGAAAACTGCAATAGTATCTTCCCAACCTCTCCGTTGAAGTTCATCCCAAAATAAAAGCTTTGCCACCTCACGCCTGAGTCTAAATGTATCGATTTTGGAGTTATGAGACTTCTGGCTTTCGGTAAAAATAATGTTAATGCAGAGGAACCTTGACTTAAGAGTGCCCCGACATACAAGTTTTCCGAGATACGTGCTGTCACTTACCGTATTTTCCACACCAAAAGCCGCCACTTTTCTCACACGCTTTGAACAATGCGGCTTAAACAATGATGCGGCTAATTTATTTGTGCGACAAAGTAATTCTGAGTCTGTTCAACTGCGATACCGAAGAAGACGACTTTAATGGTTTAAGTGCGCAGGAGGAAGCCGAAGATAGCGAACCGTTAGTTTTAGCCGGTGCGGCTTATATTCAGGTGCGCTCAGTAGTCCGGAAATAACGGAAGTTGATTTTTTGCTGTGTTGTTTGCTTGTGTTTAAAGACCACTGCGTAGGCCACACAAAATCAGGGAAAAACACAAGCGAGGTGAACGCATTTTGGACTCATCATTTTGGATGGTGAAGTTGTTGTCGGTGAGATACCGGGATGGAGAGCATCATCTGCGAGAAGGCAGGAGACGTTTAAGGGGATTTGGTGCGGCAGACGGCGGGAGCCTCAACGGACGAAGCATCGGAACAGTCATCCAAGGCCAGTTGGGGACGGTTTGATAGTTTTAAAAAGAGGACCGACTTTCGCTGTCGCTAAATTTCATTTAGCAATAAAGTGAAGCAAAGTATGAAAGTTACATTTAGCAAAACGTTGTAGCATCAAGTGTGCAGCCAGTAAGTTAAGCAACAGAGCACCAAATGAAAAACTCCCCGACCTCCTCCGCCCAACTCGACCACCCTCGTTCAACCCTAAAGGTAAATACAGTTAATAATTATACAGTATATTATAAATCTTTAACATTATTTGTTCTTGAAAAGTACATTTTTCTTATTAAAACATCACAAAAGCAGGGGTCTGGAACAGATTCAATTCATTTCAATGGGGAAATTTAATTTGAAATACAAGCAAATTAAGTTACGAGCTCGGTCGAAGAAGCGATTCAGTCACAAGTCGAGGATGTTATTGTCTGCTAAAAGCTACTGAAGGGATACTGATACTGCGAGTATGACTGGAATGAGGGTTCTGTCCAATGCATGTGGAGTTGTACCGCTCAGGACGCTGGACGAAGAGCAGGAGTGGAGCCCTGACAGGCCCCTCTGGCACCCCTCGCCTTGTTTGGAAACAGCTACGCAACAGACAGCCGGAAAAAAAAAAGAAAAAGCGCCCCGGAGGGCTTCTGTGGGTCGTCTGTTTACATTCGCGGGTTTCGGAGACGGTTTCCTGTGCTCGCGGCGAAGATCATGAATGCGCGTTGATTTACGTTTCGCGATGTCCAACCCGACAGCGAAGCTCTCCTCGGTTGGATATAACGGGGCGTAGAATATGAATTACCGCTCTAATAAAGTTCGCACGCGCTCTCAGTTTCTCGGTTTGGAATCGGAAGCTGATATTCGTGTCGCACAAAAGCTGCTCGTCGGATCGCGGAAAGAAGGTTGGAGAATTGCTCCGACTGTAAGTTCTTTTTTTCCCCCGTCCTTAAAATCAATCAGCACATTCGAGCCTTTAGTCGCCCTTAATGGAGAACAATGCAGTGGAACAATGCTGATTAAGATAATTATTGTGTAATTTTTATGTAATGTAATTATATCCGTGTCACACAAAGGCTACTTGTCAGATGGAGGAAAGAAGGTTGGAGAATTTTTTCCTCTTTCTTTTTTTTGGGGGGGGTATCAGCGGTTCAGTGGTATAACTCTGGGATGCCAATCTGGTATGATTCAAGGTCAACGCCCCAAAATATTAAAACACTCCCCAATTGCCCCTCGGGGACAAATAAAGTTTCTTTCTGATTCTTGTGCGCCGGCGAAAATGCCGTTTTTGATATCTCTTTGACCCTCTTTCCTCAGGTGTTTTTTAAGGTGTTAAGGAGGTGAAAATAGCTGTTGTGCGACGGAGAAATTCATTGCACAAGTTTAGCGTTGAACGAAGCGTTTAGCGCTCCAGCCTCACAGCGAGAAGCAAGCGGCGCTTGCATGTTCTTCCTACGTCTGCACGGGTTTTTAGCGCGCAGTCGGAAAACACGTGACCCTGTGATCGACCGGCGTCCGGTTCAGGGTGAACGACGCCTCTCTTCGGATGAAAACGGGGGTAGGTTCCAGCATCCCCCGCGACCGTGACAACAGGATAAGCGGTAATAGATAAGGAATGAATGGATGAGCACATAAATGAGCAATTATAAACAAAATCCCTCTTTAACTGTGTCGAATTTGAAAAGGGGGCAGGTTTTTCTTGCAATAATAAAATAAATCGTGTTGAGCGAAAAGTAGAATTTTTTATAAAATGAGTTACACAATCCAGCTTTAATATTATTTTATTCTATTCTATTTGAAACTGGAGCAAGTTTTTCTTGCAATAAATAGATAAATCGTGTTGTACAAAAAGTAGGGTGTTTTATAAAATGAGTTTCAAAAGCCAGCTTTAATATTATTTTATTCTATTCTATTCGAAAAAAGGAGCAGGTTTTAAAAAAATCGTGACGTGGGAAAAGTCGTGTTTTTATACTGTTACAAAATCCACCTTTTCATTTTAAATTTCAAAAAGGGAAAGGTTTTTTTCTCACAATAAATAGATAAATAAATAGATAGTGTTTTAAATTTTAAAAAGGGAAAGGTTTTTTTCTCACAATAAATAGATAAATAGATAGATAGTGTTTTATAAAATTAGTTACAAAATCCAGCTTTAAGGTTACATTTAAAAAAGGGGCAGATTTTTCTCGCAATAAATAAATAAATCATGTCGTACAAAAAAAAAAAAAATCGTGTTTCTCCAGGCCCTACCATGCTGTATGTCCATGAATCACTTTCGTCCAAATCCTTTTGAACTGGAATGAAGGAGTGCCTCTGTTGGACCACTGGCAGCTGCTCCAGCACAACTGACAATACCAATTTTCCTGCTTTGAGTAAGGCTGAAAGGATTTCAAGGTCTCATTTAATTCCCTCGTTCCTGCATTCAGGGTTGCGGGGCTGGAGCCGAGCTCCGCTTTCAATGGTTGAGAGCGGGGGTTCACCCTGGACCAGTAGATAACAGGGCTGCGTTTAGAGATATACAACCATTCAGCCCCTCTGTCATATAGAGATATAAGCATTCACTCCTTCATTCGTGCAGACATGACAGACATGCAACCTTTCACACGTCATATAGACGGATAAACATTCACCCTCTCATTCACACCTCCAGAGACATGCAACCATTCGCCTTCACATTCAAATGTCACATGGACGTACAAGCATTCACATGTTACGTAGAGACATACAACGTTCACTCTTTCACTGACACGTCATGTAACGGACATGCAACCGTTCACCCTCTCATTCACACGTGATATAGAGATAGAGGCATTCACCCCCTCATTCACACTTCTGCTAGAGACATGGCACCGTTCATCCTGTCATTCACATGTCATACAGGCATACAAGCATTCACCCTCTCATTCAGACGTTGTATAGAAATGTAAACATTCACTCTTTCATTCACCCATCATAAAACAGACACGCAACCGTTCACACATCATGTAGACAGACATGCATTCACCCTCTCATTCACACTCCTGATAGAGACATGCAACCATTCACTCTGTCATTCACAGGTCATTTTGAGACATGCAACCATTCATCCTCTCATTCAAACAGCATATAGACATATAGACCTTCACCCTCTCATTCACACTTCTTATAGCGGCATGCAACCATTCACCCTCATTGAAACATCCTATAGAGATATAAGCGTTCACTCTTTCATTCACAGGTTATTTTGAGACAAGTGAACATTCACCCTCTCATTCTCCTGTCACATGAACATATAAGCATTCACCCTGTCATTCAGACTTCTTATAGAGACATGCACAATTCAGTCTTTCAATCACAGGTCATTTTGAGACATGCAACAATTCATCCTGTCATTCACATGTCATACAGACATATAAGCATTCACCCTCTCATTCAGATGTCATAGAGAAATTCAAACATTCACTCTTTCATTCACCTATTAAAACAGACATGCAACCGTTCACACATTATATAGACAGACACACATTCACCCTCTCATTCACACTTCTGATAGAGAAATAAGCATTCACTCTTTCATTCACAGGTCATTTGGAGACATGCAACCATTCACCCTGTCATTCAAATGTTATACAGACATATAAGCATTCACCCTCTGATTCACACCTCTTATATAGAGACATGCAAAATTCAGTCTTTCATTCACAGGTCATATAATAGACATGCAACCATTCACCCTCTCATTCAAACATCATATAGAAGCATTCACTCTTTCATTCACACGTCAAATAGAGACATGCAACCATTCACGCACCAGATAGACATATAAGCATTCACCCCCTCATTTAGACATCGTAAAGAAATATTGGCATTTACTCTTTCATTGACAAGTCATAGAGAGACATGCAAACATTCACCCTCTCACTCACACGCCATATGGACATATAAGCATTAACCCTCTCATTCACATTTCATATCACAGACATGCAGCCATTCTCCCTCTCATTCAAATGTCACATAGACACATAAGCATTCACCCCCTCGTTCACGCTTTTTACAGAAAACTGCAAAATTCACCCTCTCATTCACAAGTCAGAGATATAAGCATTCAGTCTTTCATTGACACATCTTTTCAAGACATGAAACCATTCACCCTCGCATTCACATGCCACGTAGAGACATGCAACCATTCATGCACCAGATAGACCTATAAACATTCACCCTCTCATTCACACATCCTATAATAGACATGCAACCATTCACCCTCTCACTCACACGTGATAAAGACATATAAGCATTCACCCTCTCATTCATACTTCATATAGAAATATAATCATTCACCCTCTCATTCACACCTCATATCGACATAAGCGTTCATCCTCTCATTCACTCGTCATGCAAAGACACGGAGCCATTCACCCTCTCATCCCATCACCAAACCATGGCAGACGCTTGGAGAACATGAAGACCCCCCCCCCACACACACACACACACACACACCGAAGCCCCTCCCACTCCCGTCGGAATCGAACCGGGGACCTTCTTGCTTTGACGCTCGGGCGCTAAACGCCGCTCCACTTTCCCGCTCCCGCATCCATTCAGAAATACCCGGAATAATGAGGCCGCGGCTCGGCGGCGTGCGCAGATTTATCCGGAAGATTAGGTGAAAAGATGCTGTATTTTTTCCCCGGTGGGACCGAGCGCAAAGATGAGAGTCGTGCAAAACAGTCTTCTTGATTTCCTGTTCATGTAGACGGGTTTTCTCGAGGAAGATGTGAGAAATGAATACAAATAGAGAAATATCTAATATTTGACAGAACATTGTGAGTTTTTTTTTTCCTGTTGGGATACGAATACCGACTCTTAAAAAATCAATGGGAACGCTGACACCGGGCCTAAAACCAACTGTCTCCTGATTTATCTTATTTTCTTAATCATTTTCTTTTTACTCATGTTTCACACTGCTATTTCCTGTTTGTAACACTTGTTATTTTTTTTCCCCTCTGGGCAGGAAGACTTCCCTCTTTAAGCAAATTCTTTTTTCCCCCGTTCAAAAAATGAATCCTAATATTGGAGCCTTGAGCCGCCCTTAATGGAGAACAACGCAGTGAGACGATGCTAATTAAGATAATTATTGTATTTGTTTTATCCCTGACGGTTAGCTAACGCGCTCATCCTCACTCATTTTGTTAGAATAATTACAAATCATTGTGACAAATAATAACTTATCATTAATATTTTTGTCTTTTCGACAATCGCGGTTTGACGTTCTCCTGCCTCCATGAGTGGAATCCGATCCCAGAGCATTTAAGACGGCAGTCGGTTTTATTTATTCCCCCGTGGAGATGAGAGTTAGGGATTTACAGGAGGTCCCGGACTTTACGGCACTCATTCAATAAATACTTTAAAAAATACATTTTCTTGAAGCTGCGCAAAAACATTGTGGGTGACCTTGTTTGCGAGCGGCGTTCGCTCGGGGAGGGGCGGCGTCGCCCGGCTCCCAGCATACGCTCTGTAAGTACCGCGTGTCCGTGGAGTTTCGGTGAATTCTCGTCGTGGCAACTGGACTTGATTTTCTTCACTTGACTTTCCAGATTTCTACCTAGAGTAGAATCTGAAAAAAAGGTGAAGCAGAACAACACGAAATGTGGAAACAAAGGAGTGAAACCTGACGGATCTCTCGACGTGTCAAATCCCTTTAACATTTCCAGGAGCGCTAAAAACCCACTCACGTTACATTGCATTGAACTATGCAAGGGAGCAGACGGATCATGGATATAATCAGCGAAATATCCGCCAGAAGAAATGAACTGGACAGCGGCTCGAAAAACAAAAAGAGATGCATTGATGGATTAATAATTCGATGGTAACGGCTTGGTTTGACTTCTTGTCAAAATCTTGTCGTGGCAACTGGAATTTCTTTTTTTTTTTTTTCCCTTGAAGACGTTTCACCCGTCATCCCAGAGGATTCCTCAGTTCACATGTCCTGTGGGGGGGAGTTTCCGACTTTGAGTGCCAGAGTTGTGGACGGGTCAATGTTACGATGGCTTGTTATCATCTTCATCCTCATCCTGCTTCTTTATTTATTTTATTTCATTTCATTTCATTTTATTTTATTTTATTTTATTTTATTTTATTTTATTTTATTTTATTTTATTTTATTTTATTTTATTTTATTCTATTTTATTTTATCATTTCGTTTTTTATGTTTTTTTTGTCATTGTTGCTCTCATTCTGTTATCTATATTTATCCTTGCTGGTGTCTTCATCCTTTTTATTATCTCTGCTATTTATATCCATATTTATTGGTATTGTTATCGTTGTGCTGCAGCAGAAATCGAATTTCCCCTGTGGGGATCGATAAAGTACTATCCTATCCTATCTTATCTTATCTTATCTTATCTTATCTTATCTTATCTTATCTTATCTTATCTTATCTTATCTTATCTTATCTTATCTTATCTTATCTTATCTTATCTTATCTTATCTTATCTTATCTTATCTTATCTTATCTTATCTAATGCAAATGAGGAGTTGATCAGCAGAAACTAGGTGGAAGGGGGTTGTTGAGCTAATGGTGTTGTCGTTAGATGGGAACGAAGGTACGACTTTTGGGATTTCTTGTTAAAATCTTCTCTTTGTGGCAACTGGACTTGAATTTCTTCACTTTCAGACGTTCTGAACTGAAGGATCCTCTGAAGGTGAGGGGTGAAAACGTCTTCAAGTGAAGAAAATCAAGTCCCGTTGCCTCACCTGGATGACTGAGAACCTCCACAGATACACAACTTTCTGGGATTTACCTGAATTCGACTGTGAAAAGGTGAAGCCAAACTTCTCAGAATGTGAAACAAAGGCGTGAAAGCTGTTAGCTCCCATGGACTGAGGCTCAGGTGGAAGTTACCGGGTTCTGGTGGTGGTTCACGCCGGGTTGTTTGGAAGATGCAGATGACCTGTGTGTGTTTATCCATCTTGGTTTTGATCCAAGTCCGGCGTTGGTCGTTGGTGAAAGGTTGTGCCGAAGGCCTCATCTGTCCAGAAATGTTTTTTTTCTTTTGTTTTGTTTCATCAAAGATGGCTTCTTTGACTCCTCTCTCCAACCATCCGTCTTCTCCTCATTTGTCTTCTCTGGCCGTTGTCCTTCAGGTGTGGGTGGACGGCGGAGGTTTGTCCTGAAGCGGCGGCTCTCCTGTGTCGGGCCGAAACTAGTTTCTTTCAGCATTTTGTTTCCCACCATGCAGTGTTTTCACCGGGTATCTTCAGAGCCTCTGCTATTTCACTCCATCGACATGTACCGGTATATATTTTTTGGATTTGGCGTCGTTCTGCCCACAGCCCCGCCGTCCGCTCCTCTTTCTGGACGCTCCGAACTGATCGGGACGATTTTTCGCCGTCCCCGTTCATCCGCGCCGCCAACAAACACTGCCGCCATTACCGATCTGGTGATCGTCGGTTGTTCATTGTGTTATGTCACCGTAGAGATAATATCCAATGCATCTGCGCTACCACGACCTCCCTACCTCACTCATCCGCACGTCGTGCCTGAACTCCGCTGTGTTATTGTTTATCCTCGCTGGTGTCACTCCACTCGCATCCAGTTTATTGTTGTCATTGTTGTTGTCACTGTTTCTATTCTTACCCTTTTTGTTGTTTTGGTTGTCAGTTCTCACCTTTGCTGTTTTTTTTTCCATTCTGTTATCTATTTCCATCTTTGTTGTTGTTCATTTTGCCGTCCTTTTTTTTTAAATATACATATATTTTGCTGTCTTTTAACTGTCTCTTCTATCTACATTTACAGTATATTTATTGACCCTGCTACTGTTGCGCTGCTGTGACGAAATAATTTCCCCTATGGGGATTCTTTAGTGTATTCTGACCCTTGCTTTTTTTAAATTTTATTTTCCTTCTGTTGTCTATTCCTATGTTGTTGCTGTTGTTTGTTTTGCTGTCTATATTATTTTTCATAGATATACTTTTATTTATATTTTATCATTTTTTTAATTAATAAATATCTTTTGACCATATTTCAAATGTCTCTTTTATTTATATTTAAATTCATATTTATTGACACTGATATTGTTGCGCTGCTGTGATGAAAGAATTTCCCCTATTTCTATCTTATGTTATATTAGCTTAAACTTGACGAATGAAACAACGGAAGCGTACCACGACTCCAATAGAAAATGTCCTTCAGACCTTCGGTTTTATGTCAACGACTGTGAAAATCGTGAGGTGTCAGCCCGGCTTCTGCCTGCGATAGCTCCGACGGATCTCCGATGGAACCCGAGGATCCCCTGTAGTCAATTTTTGGACTTCCCGGGTTTGCAATCACCCGTAAAGCTAAGCAACAATCGCCATGGAGATGAATGACGGACGTGTTTCATTACGATACAAATTTGCTGTGCTGGGATTTTGTTCAGATGCCAGAATGATACATTTCGAGATACTTGGCGTTTGCTAATACCGCTAAAGGAGAAGCAGTGTTCGGACAGGTCTGCAATGCCTCCGGGCAAGCTAGTCCACCCTGGCGACCGGACAAATCTGCAGTTTCTTCCTCCACAGATCCCTCTGAGATCCCTCGTGTTCACAGAATTGGTTGCGTTACCCTGGCTAACTTGTTGGCGTCCGTTTGGTGCTGATCCGAGGGAAAACCCGGGGCCGATTTCGTCCGGCGAGGCCGAGCTGATTGATCGGATGCTGGCATGGCAACCGGGCTGGAAATCGGACGGGGCGAAGGGAACCGCGGCGAGAAATCCCACGGGATCTGTCGACAGGGTCAAGTGTGCGAGGGGGCGTTTTTTAATTACAAAAACAACTTATTTCTTGAGGGCGGGCGGGGGTGTCGAGGGGGAGCGAAATTCAATTAACTAGCATGCAGAGGAGACGCTAATGCCTGGAACGCACAGCACACAAACACACACAAGCGCGAGGCCAAACAGATAACAGATATCTCGTGGACAAAAGAAAGCTAAATGCTCTATTTACATTTTTAATTTGTTTATCTTTTCCAGTTCACAGGCTAAACGGAGCCTTTTTGTTCGTGTCCCCAAGCCAAAAAAAATCAAAACAAACCCTGAAAAAAAACACGGCGAATCAGCGGTGAATTGCTAATTAGCTTTATAGCGCATTTGTGGCTAATACTTCCATGTTTGCTGAACGCACAAACTGAGAGTTGTGTAACGCAGGACTCATTTCGCATGTCATAAGACGGGGGGGGGGGGTATTTCCATTGCCGATCGCGGGGTTGATCGAAGTCTTGGATGTGCTAGCTAAGCGGTCGGCTACCACATCAGCGGAAAAGGCTTCATCCTGGCTCGGGTCGAGTTGGAAATAATAATTCATTCATTATTGATAACTGCTGTGATTGGGCAGGAGGCGGGGCTCAGCCGAGGGCCGCAATTCGCGACCATACAACCATTCACTGGTAAACAAGATGCATGTTTTTGGAAACCAACCCGGAATCTTCTTGCGCTAGGCGGCGTGCTAACTTATCCCCTTTTGAAAATGTCATTATGTTACAGTTTCAACAGATGCTACTCCTGCTTTGCACTGAGAAAACCATCTTGCTGCTATTGGACCATTCACTATTACGGTATATTTCCGGACTATTGAGCGCACCTGAATATAAGACGCTGAAAAAGTTTTACAAAGATACATTTTTTTAACTTTTTAGTAAATACATACCGATAAAATCCTAAAACGCACACTGGAAATGCTTTTTTTTTTTTTTTTTTTTGGAACAGTGCCGATAACACGGCTGATGAAAAAGATTAATGACAAATAACACATCCATACATCCATTTTCTATCCCCAGCACTAAAACCGTTAAAGTCGTCTTCTTCAGTGTCGGATGTGTGCACGAAGCGCTCTTTCATCGGTCCGATTTGACCAGGCTAAATGTTTTGGGCGGCGTGAAGCTCTTTAGCCCGTTAAAAAATCCATAGAAATTAGCCGCGGTGTTCAAAGCGGGTGAAAAAGTAGCGGCTTGTGGTCCGGAAATTTCGGTGCTTAGCGAGCTTTGCATTAAACTGTACACAAAAAAAAACTAAACAAAAAAAACAACCCACTGCTGCTGCTCAGTCATTCCATCAGATATCAGTTTGTATCTGCACGCACTTTATACTTCACACCTCCTAGTTTAATGTAACATTGCATTTTACTGCTAGTTTGCACTCTTATTATTTTGAATTTGGATTGTGAGAAAACATTTTCTCAATCCCTCTGTGTGTCCAGCACATGCGGAGAAATTGACAGTTAATCCGACTTTGACTTTAACCATTATTCACCAAAATAAAACAACCTTCCACGCAGAGACTAATAAATGGAGAATGCTGAGATGTGGTTTTTTTTTTAAAATCCCGTGTAAAATGAATCATTTCTTTACGTCCGAACACAAATCTTCGAAGAACCGCGCCATCATTTTCACTCCAAAACGAGAAGGACTAAGTTTCATAAATCAAAAAATGCAAATGGGTAGTTTTAATTGAGAGGACTCGTGCTTTTCTATTCTTCTCCTTGCTGTTGTCTTTGCCATTTTAATTCTCACTGACATTTATAGTTATTTATTTTTTATCCTTATTTATTGATATTATTATTGTTGCGTGTGGTGCCCCTTAACTATTACTGGTCACTTACTAGTCACTTATTCCTTCATTCTAGTGGGAGCCATAATACTGTGTGTATTATTTATCTATATATGTGTATATGTGTACATGTGTATATGTGTGTATATATATATATATATATATATATATATACGTGTGTGTGTGTAGTTATGGGTATGTGTATGTATATAAGTATGTATATATGTGTATGGGCATGAATGGTGATATATGTGTATATATATATATGTATTTGTGCATATATATATTCTTTATTTACTAACTGTATGTTTTTTTTTGTGCTTATTTATATGTTGGCTTTTTGATATTGTTATTGTTGTGCTGCTGCGACATACGAATTTCCCCCATGGGGATCAATAAAGTATTATCTTATCTTATCTTATCTTAAATCGACCGAAGCTTATGCATTAACATCAACGGTGCCTTTCCGGAATTCTCCTGACTTTCCCATGCTACATATAATGCGTTCACGTCTTCTCACGTCGGCCTTCACGAAGCGCTATTTCAGCCACTATTTGAGTCGCGGTTGAGTCGCCGCTTACCTGGAGCCCGGGATGGTGTCGCCTCTTTGAAATGTAATGTTCACTCTCGCCATGGCAACAGGACGAAGCCCCCGACTCCAGGCCGCTTCACTGGAGATCCGCTGATATGACGGCAGCGGAGGGATAATATGATTTGCACTGTAGCACCTTCCCCTGTCGGGGCTTAGTTCGAATCATCGTTGGAACAACAGAGAAAACTAATATATAAATGCAAAGGTTTCTCCATAATTCGCTGCCATGAAGGAAATAATGAATATATTTAACGCTGAGATAATTACGGCTTTTAATCCTTTTCTTTCTTGTTGCAGGAACTAGTCACTTTGGACTTTTCATAATAAGGTGTCGGGTTGTGCTAATCATACATAGAACAAAGATTCTGCAAAAAGTCTCAGCTTTGAAAAGAAAGTCTTTGAGTTCTAAAAGTCTTTCAGCCGGTTGATGTTATGTTTTGAGTCACTTGCGTTTTACATTTATTTATCAAATTTTCTTTTCAACCCAACCTGATTCATTTTTGCTCAGCTCTCAACTCTCGTTCACGTCAGTAATGCATTCTTAGAGATTAAAAAAATATAATTCACAAATTGTCCGCCGAGGTTAATCCTTTACAGCATCATCTGACATGGCCTTTCCGTGTGGAGTCTCCACGTTCTTCCCCGTGTCTGCTGGGTTAAAATGGATTAAAAAAGATAAGGATAATAATAATCATTAGAAGAAGAAGATAACAACAACAAGAACAATAATACTGATAATTATAAAAATAATAATTAGTTTTATTGTTGTATATTAGATATATGTCATGACAATTATTAGGATGATAATATTCTATAATAACAATAAAAATGATAATGATAATAATAATCATCATAAGAAGAAGAAGATAACAACAAGAACAATAGTTCTGATAATAATAATAATAATTAGCTTTATTGTAAATTAGATATATATCATGATAATTGTTATGATGATAATACTTTATAATAATAATAATAATCAAAATAATCAAAATAATGCTAATAACAATTATTATTATGATTAGCAGTAGTAGTAGTAGTATTAGTATCATCATCATTACGATGATAAATATCAGAATTTGTCATTATTAATATTATCATAAATAATAATAAAAACAATACTGACAATACTAATAATAACAATAAGACAATGACAATGATAGTAATATAATAATAATGATAATAATAATTAAGTATTAGTTATTATGAATTATGATAGTAATTATAATTAATAATATTATAAGTAGTATTATTATCACCATTATTACCATTATTATCATCATTATTTTTATTGTCATTATCACCACACACAGACACATGCATAAGCCGAGGAAAATGGCCAAACAGTCGCACCAATCGTTGGTTCTCCACCGTGTTTAGGAAGCCCTGTTCATGCAGGGAGGGGTTATTTGTGTGAAAAAGGTGAAGGGGAGGAAGAGTATGAGGGTATCTTATTTTTTCTGGTTTCTTTTCTCATTATTATATCAAAAATGTTTAAAGAGTGGAAAAAAAGGTTTATTTTTGGGAGATCTCGGTTTCTTGAGTTTTATTTTTGGCCTTATGAGACGAAAGGGTTGCAGGACTAGCATAACTTAATGTTGGAGGCTCTATGGTTAGAACATAGTAAGATTAGCTTGGCTTAAACTCTGTGTTGCTACATGAAGTTGCTAGATGAATGTTATGCCCGCCTTGCCTCTCCCTTCATCCGCATGATGTCCTCATCTGGGACGTCTCAAATGCGGGGAAATGCTCCAAATCGTCCTCAATGACTCCCTTTTAGGACACAGCGAACGCAACGAATCAACAGTGGTAAATAAAACTCAATAAACTTCTCCAAACTCCATTGTTGTGTTTGTCGTGTTTCCGCTCTGGCTGTGGAAAAACTCGGAAGAACATTACTTTTAACGGAAACAGTTTTTGCGAGATCACGCAAAATTTTCATCTTTTCTTTCCTGACCCCACCACGCAAAAACTTTATTTTTGTATTAAAAAAAAAAAAATCCCAAAAACTTTTTCCCTGCAATTTCCCCTAAGGGGAACCGTGATTATATTGCCAAGATGACAAAAAAATAAATAAAAAAAATACTCTGGGTGTTTTTTCATGAGTCACACTGTGTCAGCCCCTGCCGTCTGAGACTCCAGTGGGAGGGACGGGTTCATCGTACAAAGTTTTAAAAAATTGCAAACGAAGATAAACGCAAGTGCCAAAAAAAAAAAAAAAGTTAAGGATGAATCCATATATTGATCCATAAATCAGAGGGGAGAAGGGAGGGGAAGATAATTAGGAGTAGAAAAAAACGGGTGCGGTTACCGCAAGAGGGATGAGATCTGGGATGTAATTAATTTTGGGGGGCGTTCAGAGGTTGTGAGGGTGTGGAAAAGAGGTGAAGAAAAGGGTTCAAGCAGGTTGGAATGGGTGGAGAAAAGTGTCAGGGGTTCTATGAGATAGAAGAATATCAGCCAGAATGAAAGGAAAGGTGGAGGAGACAGTGGTGAGACCAGAGATGCTGTATGGTTTGGAGACACTGACATTGAACAAAAGACAGGAGGCAGAGCTGGAGGTGGAAGAGATGAAGATGTTGAGGTTCTCTTTGGGAGTGAAGAGAATGGATAGGATCAGGAATGAGTCCATCAGAGGGACAGCACATTTCAGATGTTTTGGAGAGAAGGTCAGAGAAGCCAGACTGAGATGGTTGGGTCATGAACAGAGGAGGGATAGGGACTATATTGGTAGACGGATGCTGGAATGGGAGATGCCAAGCAGGAGGTCTAGAGGAAGACCGAAGAGAAGATTTATGGAGGTAGTGAGAGAAGATATGAAGGTAGTTAATGTGAGAGAGGAGGATCCAGAGAACAGGGTTAGATGGAGGAGGTTGATTGGCTGTGGCGACTCCTGAAGGGAAAAACCCGAAAGAAAAGAAAAGAAGAAGCTCAGAGGTTTTGAGGCTTTCGGCCACTTAAAAAAAACACACAAAAAAAAACATGAATTTTCCCGGCTGCTCTTCCTTTCCTCCCGTCGATATTTCCGTTTTTTCCATCCAATCATCGCTCCGGCGGGTTACCATCCCTTGTTCTTAGACGGAGCGGGACAGCTCACTGCTCAGCTGATGAGAGGATATTTTCTCTGATGTAAAAGTTGTGCCTGACAAAGCGGCGGCTGACTCACATCGCCGTGGCCGTTCCTGTGAAGCGGGATTTTTTTTTTTCACAAATCTGAAAGAAATGTCAGCCTTTGAACTCGTGGATTCTTTTCAATCACGTTTCCGGAATATATTTTAGCGCCCATTTTCTTCTTCTTCTTCTTTTCATGGGAAAAGCGTGCATCCGTTCATTATCTAATCCCCTTATCCTGCACTCGGGGGCGCTGGAGCCGATCCCAGGGGGCCCGGTGGGTCGAGAGGTCAGATACATACGTGGAGACATGCGGACATTCACTCGTTCATTCACGTGTCATAGTGAGACGTTCACCCTCTCCCTCAGCCGTCATATGGAGTGACGCAGCCATTCACCCTCTCATTCACACGTGCCATAGAGACGTGCAGCCATTCGCTGGCTCGCTCACGCGTCATCGAATCGTTCACTCGCGTCATGTAGAGACATGCAGCCGTTCAGATGATGGACACACACAAGCGTTCACTCTTTCATTCACCCGTCGTACAGAGACCGAAAACATTCACCCTCTCATTCACGTGCCATATCGAGACATCAGACCTTTCACCCTCTCAGTCACATCATGTAGAGACACGAGCATTCACTCTGTCATTCACGTCGTCATGTAGATGTGCGGCCATTCACCCGCTCATTCACATCAAATAGACACACTGGCATTCAGTCTTTCATTCGCATCGTCATGGCGACACACATGCATTCACTCTCGATCCTCCGTCATAGGGAGACATGAGACCATTCACTCTTTCATTCAGCCGTCATGTGGAGTTATTAAACCGTTCACCCTCTCATTCACATCATACAGACGCACAAGCATTCACTCTTTCATTCACGTCGTCATAGAGACAAACAACTTTACACTCTCATTCGCGTGTCAAGTGATGCAATCGTTCACTCTTTCATTCACATGTCAAATAAGGACATACAACCATTCACTCTTTCATTCACACATCATACAGACATACAACCGTTCACTCTCTCTGTAAAGACAGAACCATTCACCCTCTCATTCCCCATCATGTTGGGACATACAGCCATTCACTCTTTCATTCCCATCGTGCAGAAACCCAAGAATTCACTCTCTCATTCCCACGTCACATGGAGACATAAAACCATTCACTCTGTCATTCACTCGTCACACTGAGACCTGTAACCGTTCACCCTCTCATTGACACATCATGAAGAAAAAAAAAAATCACTCATTCACATATCATATAGGGAAATACGACCATTCACATTTCTTATAGACATGCAACCATTCACCCTCTCGTTCAGATCATCTTGACAAACAAGCATTCACTCTTTCATTCACGTCGTCATAGAGATATACTGCTTTTCATTCTCGGTCGCGCGTCAAAAGGAGTGACGCAATTGTTCACTCATTCATTCACATGTCAAATAAAGACATACAACCATTCACTCTCATTCACACCTGGAGACACACAAGCATTCACTCTTTCATTCACATCATCATGGAGACATAAAATCATTCACCCTCTCATCCATGCATCATGTAGGGACATAAAAACCATTCACTGTTTCATTCACCCGTCACATACAAGTGTTCACCCTCTCATTCACATCATATCGACCCTCACGCATTCATTCTTTCATTCCCATCGTCATGGAAACATACAACCATTCACAGATCATATGGAGTAGTCACTCATTCATGCCTCATATGTGGAAAGACAACCGTTCACCCTGTCATTCACACTTCTGGGCCTCCAGTGAACCTTCCAGCGGGGGGAACCCGGAGAACCCTGACGAACCCCGGAGAACCCTGAGGGACCCCACGCAGACACGGGGGAGAGAACACGGAGACCCCCCCCCCCCCTGTGGGCTAACACGACGGCTGGAAGAGGAAGGTGCAACGTCAAAGCTGTTCCTGCTCCTACGAGTTTAGTCGACCAAGAAGCAAACGCGCCGCGGTGCCTTTGAGCGCTCGTAATGCTTGTCGGCCGTACTCCCGAAACACGCCTCGGGGCACGTTCTACAAAGGATTTTTGCCGTAATGAGACGGGAAAGGGGGCATTATCTTGATTAAAATCAATCCCTATCGGATTACGACCGGCTGCGTCCCCCCCGATCGAACCGCCGTGCCGACTGAGAGACCCGCGAGGGCGCGACCCCAAGGTTCCCCCCCGCCGCGTCTTACACCTGCGTCGGGCGACGGGCTCTGCAAACAGCCCTGCACCTGGTAATAAAATAAAATAAAATTAAATAAAATAAAATAAAACAAACAAAAAAAAATTAATATAAAAAAAGATGAAATTCAATTAAATGAAATTCAATGAAATTAGATAATTTAAATTAAGTTAAATACAACTAGATTTAATTAAATTAAATCATTAAAATTAATTTAAATTAAATGAGATTAGATAATTAAAATAAAATACAATGAAATTAAATTAAATCAAATAATTAAAATAAAACAAAATTAAATGAAATAAAATGAGATAATTAAAAATAAAATAAAATATACTCAAATGAAATGAAAAAAAATTCAAGTAGACAATTAGAATTAAACAAAGTACAATGAAATGAAAATAAATTAAATTAGATGATTAGAATGAAATAGAATAAAATGCAATGAAATAATTCAAATAAAATAAAATAAAATAAAACTGAAAATGAACTTCCCAAAATGCAGAGGAGGGGATGAAGGGAGGAGAGAGGGGGTTGTACGCCGGATAATTGAAATAAAATAAAATAAAATAAAATAAAATAAAATAAAATAAAATAAAATAAAATAAAATAAAATACAAGACAATGAAATGAAATGAAAAGAAATTAAAGCAGATAATAAGAATAAAATAAAATACAATGAAATTTAATTAAAATAAATTAAATTAGATAATTAGAATAACATAAAATAAAATACAATGGAATAACTCAAATAAAATAAAATAGAATAAACAAACTGAAAATTAACTTTCCAAAACACGGAGGAGGGGATGGAGGGAGGAGAGAGGGGGATATAGGCCGGATAATTAAAATAAAATGAAATATAATACAATAAAATAAAATAGAATAAAATAAAATAAAATAAAATAAAATAAAATAAAATAAAATAAAATAAAATAAAATAAAATAAACAGAAAATGAACTTTTTCTAAAACACAGAGGAGGAGATGGAGGATGGAGGGAGGAGAGAGGGGGATGTGCGCCGGACCAGGGCTTGAGCGGAGGGATGGGAGAGGAGGAGGGGATGGAGGGAAGGAAGGAGGGGAGCGGGTCTCATTCTCCCGCCGTCGCTTCCGTCCCGCGCAGGCAGGCAGGCAGGCAGGCAGTCCACGCGCCGCACCGCACGCTCACACGCACGCAAACCCGGATCCCGCGTTTCCCCGCGCGCCCCGACACGCAACTCAAACAAAACAAAGCAAACAAAAACAAGAGGGAGACGGAGAAGGAAGCGGCGCGTCTGAACGGGAATCCGCGACCCCCGCTTGCAGCCGCACCGGGACAGCAGGAAGGAAGGAAGGAAGGAAGGAAGGAAGGAAGGAAGGAAGGAAGGAAGGAAGGAAGGAAGGAAGGAAGGAAGGAAGAAAGGAAGGAAGGGGGACCATGGAGGGCGCGGGGAACGGCTCGGACGCGGATTACCGGGGCCAAATCCCGGGCTTCTACAACGCCACCCTGTGCAGGAACTTCGCCGGCGGCCGCAACGACTCCACCTCCGCCGCCGCCGCCGCCGCCGGCTTCACGGGGGCGCAGTGCGATGGCGACCGCGGGCTGCGCGGCGGCGGCGGCGGCGCGGACGTCGACGCGAACCCCGTGGTGATCGCCATCGTGATCACCGCGCTCTACTCGTTCGTGTGCGTGGTGGGGCTGGTGGGCAACGTGCTCGTCATGTACATCATCGTCAGGTAAGGACGCCCAAAAAAAAAAAAAAAAAAAAAAAAAAAAAAAAAACCCGGCGTTTTTTTTTTTAAATTTTTTTTTAATTTTTTTAAATTTTTTTTTTTTAAAATAATTTCCAATTTTCTTTCTTTCTTTTTTTTTGGGGGGGGGGGGGTGAAATATGCGTGCGTTTGCGGGGGCGCACGGATTCGCGCGTAAAAATGTCTCCAGCCTCGGAGGCGACGCCCCCCCCCGCCCTTCCCCTTACAACGACCCCCCCCCCCTTTTTTTTTTTTAATTTTTTAATTTTTTTTTATTTCAACGTTTGAAAATCCGCTGGGAAGCCTGTCCGAACCCGGTTCCAGTTACCGTACCCCGGCCCCGCCTTTCCCTCCTGAAG
>CAAKHD010007298.1:13212-27412 GCA_901007705.1 Fistularia tabacaria
CTATGTATAAACAAAATGTGCTTTTTTTTTTTTTTTTTTTAAATAAATAAAAAAATAAAAAAAAAAAAATTACTTTTCTTCTTGTAACAAATTATTTTGAACTCTAAAAAAAAAAATTGTGGTGAAGATTACTTTTAAAAAAAAAATCCATGTTTATTTTTTTCCCCCCTGTAATTATGGAAAAAAAAAAAAAAAAAAAAAAAAAAAAAAGCTCAAAAATTATTAAATTAAACCAAAAATGCCATCCTCTCTCTGTGTCCTTTTTACTGGCGCGTGCAGTCGCTTCTTCGGAGCAACAAAAATATGTAAACAAGTTTTAATTAGATATTGCAAGATCGTCATAATCTTCAAATTTAATATAACATTTTAAAAATGAACACACTAAAATAAAACATTTGAATTAAATACTCAATTGTTTTCAAAAGCCATAGTGAGTTGCATCAGAGGGATCATAGAGCCAGGGGTTGCCAACCCCTGGACTATGCAGACAGTTCAAGTACACAGTACACTAATGTGATAAATGACAAATTAATGGTGAGACTACTTTAATCAAATTCATCATCTAGGTATTCAGGAATATGGTAATAACTCAAGTGGTGTCCGCTGCATTTGGGATGTCAATGTTTAGGTTTATGCAAACCAAACTGTACACTATTTAGGTCCAAGGACACAGAACTACAGATTTTGGGAGCGCAAAAACAGCTAGTGGATTACCTGGTGGGAATGCTGTCAACAGGTTTTTGAGGGCTTGACAGCTCAGGAACTGTTGTGGATGAGGACTGTTGACGACAACACTCCTGAAACTCTGTGATGATCACTTTACTGCTGTTAATATTTCCATGTAGCAGAGGCAGCAGCTGACTGAGTACTGATGATAAGAAGGTAACAGAAATGTGACATAAATAATTTATTTTTCAAATGTTGATAGATCTTCTAAACCCTCCTACTATCAATTTCAGTGAAAAAAGTGTTTCTTTTTAAGACCATATTTCAACCATTAATATAAACATTCAGAAAATGCTAGCTAACATAAGGTCTTTCCTAAAAATTGACTGTACCATTCATCTTTTTAACATCAGGGGCACACAAACCACAAACTATTGAAAAAGTCATCCAAATGCACCACATTGTCTATTACCTTATTTTTATAGTTTCTTTTAATGTTAAAATCTTTTCCTCATAGGATTTGATGATAACATTATGCACTTACACTGTTCTTCTCTCAAACACTTCTGTGACTGCTTGTCCGGGCTGGGGCTGGTGTCTGCTTTTGGTAAAGGTTCGATCAGACACACAGCGTATGACAGAAAAAGATCTGATCCAGATCCAGCTCCCTCCCAGACACAGCCCCTCACGACTGGCTCCAACACCTTCATCTTCTTTTTTGTGGACATCAGCTCATCCCACTCCCTTGCTTTCAGTCTCTGTTGCAGCTTCTGTTTTTCCAAGTCACCACCATCCTACAGGGGTTGCATGCACGTTCAGAATAGTGAAAACGGAAACAGTATTGCTCATTTATTTTTAGCTGGTATCAACCCATAAAGTAAGTGAAGGAGAGAATTCTGCATGTATCAATAACAAAAAAAACAACTTAGTACCTCTTCTTCCAGGGCCCCTTCATCATCTGACAGGTAGCCATGAGGAACAAAAAAGCCGTCATCATCATCATCATCATCGTCGCCACCTTCTTCCTCATCCTCCTGAAATGATCAAGAGTTTAGTTACAAAGTGTTCCATATACCTGTGGTTATGGCTCTGGCAGGTTTAGTCACAAAAACATCTGGTTTAAGGTGACGGGCCATGGTTTTGATCAATGCTCAGTCAACACCAAACAACCATCACAAAGAGATTGTTTTAGGGGTTGGGGTGAGTTCAGTCACCTTCTCCTGACCCTTACTGATAATGGACATTAGAAATGTCCAATTCCTGATTTTTTTTAATTTATTGAACTGTTGACTATACATATGCTTGGATTGTGGTGCCCACACAGGTTATTAATACATCAATATGCCCAATTGTAATTTTTAATATGCAGACCAGCAAACATCTGCAGCATTACATGGAAAAATGAATATGTGAATGTTCATTTCAGCCACCAGCTTTAGAAAGCCTCAACAATTACAAATCTGTGCCTACAGAGTTATGCCCTTTTTGCTGCAGGTTTCTAGTTTAAAAGACTTTACTATTTCAATACAGCGTGCAAACTCAGGAACTTCAGTCCCCACTGATTTACTGACCATGGTCTAATTAGAAGCAAACAGATTTTGTATATCTCTAAAAAGGTGTTATTCAAGTTTTTCATTGTTTCAGGAAACTAACCCCTTCACTGTGAGAGAGGGACTCTCCGGGCTCTTCTTCCTCCCACTCATCATCGCTGTCAACCTCATAGTCAAGCAATTTCTGTGATGACAGAGCAAAGCAGTGAATGTCACAACTACTACAAAACAACTGTATGCAATTGTACATAGCAGCAACTAAAAAAATACAGACTGTGGATTTAAATCAAGTACTATTGATCACTTGTTTCAGATGACAAATTCAGCAGCCTGATTGCCTTTAGTATGTACCTTGTCTTGCCTGAGGGGGCAGCGTGCTGAAATGAGTGAACTCTTTTTTGTCCAAGTGCCCCAGTATGCTGGACGGTAGTTCTCGTGAAACTTCAACAGCTTCATGGGACCATATTGTTTACGGTCTGGCACACCATCTGGTTTGGAACCATCCACTGCTATACATTCGCTGAAAAAAAAAAACCCAATTCACAACAGTCAGGAGCCCTATCAAACCATTCTAACTTTCATGCAACCAAAATAAATGTCAACACAACAGCTCGAAAATTTAATTAGCATTTAAAGTGATTAAAAATATAAAGGTTCAAACTAATATTGCCACAAAAAAATCCAACGGTTTCATTTTTGTTTGTACTATGTATAAACAATTGCATTTAAACTTATTTTATTTGGTCATATTGATATACATAGAAAAAAAAACCTTTGAGTGTGATACAATCCTGTAAATTGAAACTTGTAAAAAAATGTTTATTTCTTGCTTCCCAAAACAAATTGCTTCTACCAGCAATATCGAATTACACGGAGTCTCCGGGTAAACACTCTACAATACAGTTTCAAAAGGTTATTTCAAAGGGAAACATTGATGAAAATATTGTATGAAAATGGGGGCAAAATGCACTTGTGGTCTTACTTAATTGCGTCTGTGTATATGGGTTTGGTGGGCCCTGATTGCCGGGGTTTTCTTCCAATCCAGTCCTTCAGTAAACACAGGTTATCAGCAGGGTTCAACAAAAACTGGTCCAGTTCCTCCAGAACAGAGTCCTCACATTGAACCCGACACAGCGGTGCCATACACATATTATCTTTGATCTCAAATGGAGCAAACTTTCCACAAGCAGCTGCAAGTGTCTGAAAAGGAAAAAGAAAAGGACAGTGACCTTTCAGACTCATTTCAATTTAGCATGGTACTTTTTCTTTTTGTAGTTTGTTTGTTTTTGGGCAGCAGGGAGATTAAAAAAAAACAAAAAAATAAAAAAAAAAAACTACATTTTAACTACCCAGAGTCCAATAACCTTTGAAGAATTTCTACATCATCTGAAGTTTCAATATTATAGAAGACTTAGTCAGACAGAGCTACAGTAAACGCAATACAGTTTGCCTTCAGTGTTAAGAGACCAGTTTGAACAATAGTATCATGGAGCCCAGTGATTTTACTGTGACTTTGCAAGATATATTGTGTGGACCGATGCAGTGAGGTGAAGCTCCATCTGACCAGTGGAGGAAGTATAGAGTTTGGGTAGCAGAATCATTTAAAGCCTGACTTTACATAGATACATGGAAACAAATGTGGGGCTACTTTATTACAACAAAGACATGACTTTACTTATGTATTTATTTATTTAAAATTATTTTTTATAGTTTTTCACCATGAATCTGTGAATGAATGGCTTTGCACTTCCACAAACCCCTTCATCAGGTACATTCTCAGATTGTTTGGTCTTTATTTGTTCTAGAAGTGCTTAGATCTGTTGTCAGGGCCATCCATCTGCAGAGCTGTAGTTAGATTTGCTATCTAGCATCTGATTGCCTGCTTGGACCTTCAGTTTCCTATCAAGTTCTTGTCACTTCTTGTGGCACATGAGGACTCCACCTTTGTCTGTGAAATATTAATCTGGCTGTTCGCCTTGGTGCTCTTTCCCTGAATTCACCAGCTCTGCTAATATTTGTGAATATAAACTGTAGGTTAGAAAGAGTGTTATCTGATATATTAGTTAGTCTGTGGATTCAAATTTCCTCTACTGTCTTTCAGGTCGAATGATGACTCTTTTGACTGACCTTTACCTATTTAAAGTAATTTGTAATAAAGATGAACATAACTTAACTTAAGGCTTTTTGCATCAAATACACCACATTAAGTATTAATGTATAATTCATACTCATTGACAAAGTGAATATTCTAGTGATTGTCTTGGGGCACAAACTGTCAGTGGCCCTCCATTTTGGTAGCACCTCTGCAAACCTGGATCCTCTGCAGAGATTTAGTACAAAGTACCTGGGGCTTGTTACTTTCCATAATGAAAAAAGCTGACAAAACCATGCCCTTTTAGAGTAATGCTCTAACTTGACTGTGTGGAAGGAAAATCAACTCGATTCATGTCTCAGTTCAGATACCTGTATGCCAGATCAAAAAAACAAACAAAAAAACCTTACCTTTGGAGCCTGCTGGATCTTGGGTTTCTGAAGAAACCTTGTGATTTCTGCTTTCTCAGCTTTAAGACGCTAAAAACAGATGACTCAAATTATTAGGCATGAATGGGTATCACTTGAACAAACATCAGTAATACAAGCCGGGCTTTTATCTAAATAGACAGCTCAATTTAATTAATACCTCATAAAATTCTTATGTTAGGTAAAATACCTTATTCCTCTAAAAATGTTATATAAATGTCTTGGTATAGCTACTGACATTTTCCTCTTTCAAAGGTACATATCCTTCTGTACTGGAATGTTACTGGAACTGCACACAACGGAATGTTATTATATCTGTTGTAAATACCAACTCTATAATAACAACTCTAAACCTGCCATTTATTGTAAGAATTTTAGATATTATTCCAAGATTGTCAGACATTTGTATCACAAATAAGTCTAAAAATCAATTTAAGGCCATAACTCACATCTTTCTCTTCTTTCAGTCGCTTCTCTTCTTCCTTAATACGCTTCTCCTCTTCTTTCTTCCGTTTCTCTTCAAGTTTAGCCCTGTGATAAATTACAGGCATTTTTTGACCAACACTGACACTGAAGACATGTAAAGATCTCAATAAACACTCTGTATACCACAATACTCACTCTAACTTTGATTTCCGTAGTTCCTCCTTTGCTTTTAACCTGTCCGCCTTTTCCTTCTCCTCCTTCTCCTTTTTCTCACGTTTCTCTCGGTCATCTTTTTCCTTCTTCTCACGCTTTTCCTTCTCTCGTGCCTCCTTTACTCTACGAAGCTCTTCCTTCTTTTTCTCTTTTGCAGCTTTTGCCTCTTCCCTTTGACGTTCCTTCTCTCTACGCTGCAGAAGCCGCTCCTCTTGGTCTTGTAGACTCTGCAGAGAAAGAGTCAAGATATAGCTTATCTAAAAGTTTAAATAAAATTGAATTCAGCAAGCCACTGAAAAAAGTTGGAAAACCATTTGTTTGATTTATGTAAACAAAGGATAGGATTAAAGTATTTATTTGGAACATCTCACCTTGATTGAGCGTCTTTTCACCTGTTTTTGGTCTGATGAAGTTTTTGGGGTGGTCGTCTGTTCCTGTGACAAAAAAAATAAGTGATTAATGAAATGTGGTTTTGACGCAGTAATACATTTCTGCATTTTATTTTCTTGTATAATTTATGAAAGGGGAAAAAAATGCAAGTAAAATATTTTACGATATTGGGTAAGAATTTGTTTTAATCTTTTTAGTTCCAAATATGCCTGAAATAATAAAGACGCAAGTTCATTTACTGAATTTCTTGCTGAGTAGGAAAAAAATTTAAACATACTATTCGTAGATTAGTTAGAATCTTAAAATCATCTGCCTAGTGGTAGGAAAAAAATCTGTATAATCAATTCATTTGGAATGACTGTTGGTTCCTTGTACGGATTTTATATTTCAGAATTTTGTGATTTGAATATGCTGGTATTAAAGTTCATATTTCTGATAATATCAGGGGGTACCAGGGGTTACCCTGACTAACAATTAGATAGGATTAAGAGAGAAGTGAGTAACAGCTCTACATACAGTAGGTGTAGAAGCAGGTGTATGTTCAGCAGTCTTGCTCTTCTCTGGGGAACTTTCTGATACAGAGCTGACTGAGGAAGTTGACAGCATGGACTTGTTTCCCAAGCTCGAAACATTTCCAGACTCGCTTTGTTCATCTGGCTCACTGTCAGATTGTTGTGTTATGTCAAGAGGCAAGACTGTCGTCCAATCTCCATCATTTTCCTCCACTCCTTGTACTTCATCTTGAACTACTTTGCAGTCTGAAGAATGGGTTTCAGGAGTGTGATCAACACAGCTTGATTTCCCAGAAGTGTTGGTTTTGTCTTGACTTTGCTGCTCATCTGTTGATGGGCAGCAGAGATTGGCAGGAGCATCCAAAACGAGGCCCTTTAAGGAAGACGAGGTGTTTTCATCAGTCAGATCGATAATTATTTCACTTGAGGCTGTAGGACGCATATGACTTATAAAGCCATCAAGGGGCCCGCGACCATTAACCAAGGGTGGTCTGTTGTGCAGAATGACGGGAGAGGATTCATTGTCATTCTCTCTGTCTGAGGCTTCCAGTTCAGGACAGGTGCGTGCACAAGGTCTTTTAGGAAGCTCGTTCTCTTTAGGTTCAGGATTCAGGCGCTTGAATGGGAGACGAGCTGCAAGCAGAACACAAAGCAGATGGTCACCATTAATGGCTAGTTTGTTTCACAGGTGAACTTCAGGGTTGATGTTCATTAAAATGCATTCAACAGCAATAAAAAAAAAAAAAAAAACATAAAATAAAAAACAACTTGAATGCACTGGTGTCAGTTAAAATGCACTGTCATTGCATTCATAAAAGTATTATGAGGAACAATGAGGAATCATGGTATTAAACTTAGCAACTGATCAGCAACAAAAGGAACCCCTCTTGTTATAGAGCAAAGGTTTGCTATCCCCTGGGAACTGTGACAAAACTCTTAAAAAGTACAGAAAACTTTAATTTACCTTGTACAAGTTTCTTGTTTGCATGTTTATTTGCCTTACAATCCATACCTATAAAGAACAGAAACATTCAAACATCAGAAAGGGTACATCCACACAGACAAAACATACATTAAATAAGACAACCATTGTAACCAAAAGGTGATTGGCTGTATTATAGCATATCAGTAGGGGTCCAGGCACTGTTAAAATCTCTCTTTATGTTACAATACATTTCTACAGCAGACATTTTCCAACAGTGAAGCTGGTAACACTGCACAGACCAAATGTTCTGTATTCCGGTCAGATGACGTGATGGGAAATACGTTCACGTCGTCGATTTTCAGGTAATGCATTGGATATTTTTATTCAACACCAGCTCGGAAAGCAGCTACTGCTCGAGGTTGTTGGGGTTGGTTTGCTCTCCCGCCAACCGGTGTATCACAGTGCAACAGGCCCGGTCACGTCCACCCACCACGCACCTTAAGGATGTACGGCCATGTACGTCTGTCTGACAGCGACACTGTGGTTTAAACTCTATAAAGTTGGCATACGTCTTAACTGCAGGTATAATTGACGGGGAAATAGGACGATAAAGTGGGTCTGGGGGCTCATCTTTGACAACGAACGTTCATGCGGGGACTAAGCCTTGGTTCAGATGCCAAACTGAATAGCCTTAACAAGCTAGCGTTGCTCTGCTAGCCACAATTCAGCTGACTCACAACAGGAAACCCGGGTTACGTACCAGTCTGCCATTAAGTAAACACTTTACATTATTTTCGTATGGGTAGGATTTGAATGGTCGCAGCTCTAAGTAATAAATCTTTCGCTTAATTTGGTTATCTGTTGGATTCATTGGTTCTATGACTATGGATGTTGATAGCACCAGCAATGCCCGATAAAAACGGTATAGGGCTGGCGTTAGCATAAACGTTTAGAACAAGTAACGCCTATTGTTATAGCTAACACGTAACAAACATTTAAAATATTGACAAAGCTCACCACTGTGACGTCTTACCAAAGGAAACAGAGATTGAGTGTGTGAACACCGCAAGCAATGGTTAGCATTCACTGGAACATTAAAGAGACTGAGTTTATGCCCGCTCTAACATTGTAGAAAGCGTCAGTCCTTGCACTTCGCACAGCTATAACAGGTAAGTTGTTATGATCATTGGCAAACTTTGAAGACATGACATTACCTCCTCTACGTGGAGTCGATGTGGCAAAATGTCCGTCAACGGATGGGTTTTCCGCAGCTAGCATCCCTACCACGAACCCGAGGCCCCTCGTCTGCAAAGACCTCCGGTGTAGCAATTGAAGCTTGACGGAATATGTTGTGTGACAACGGCCTCTCTTGTGAACCGAACTGTATTCTGCTATTTAAAGCACATAGATTTGCAATTTATGTAAACCAAACCATAACACGTTCACCTCCCGCATACTCTACTGTTCACACTCAACTACCTGCCTCGCGCTCCTCTGTCGGAATTGGCGGGAGTATGTCACTTGCATCAATAACCACAGCTGATTGGTCAGACCCAAGGCGCCGCGGACGGGTGGAAGTGCTTGTTTTGTATTACAGCGTTGCGCGTCTTCGGTGCGTTGCAATGAGATAACGATTATCTGACAAAAATGACTGAAAGTTGAGTTGTAGATAGTACACACAATCACAACACAAACTCTTCAGGAGTAATTTTCTGTACTTTCCTGCTCATACTGTCGTTTGACTACGTTGACAGTACTATTCACGTGTGTCCCACAGTACTCCGTACTTTAAATGAAGGGCTACTGGATGTATTTCACAAGCCACGCCTTTTGATTGATGTTTAGGAGGTTCTGATTGGCTATGGGTTGAGGTTGCCATGTTGTGGGACGGCGGAAAGAACGGAGAATGGAGTTGGAATAAAGTTTCTTGCGGCTATTTGAGGTCGTTGTTATTTTCTGAATGATAACTCTTGTGAATTATCGTGGCAATTCGACTTGATTTTCTTCACTTGAAGACGTTTTTCATCCGAGAGGCTTATTCAGTTTCTGAACGATAGTGATATTGATATAGCATATTATGTATTTGTAGATTCACATACCATATACATATATGTGTGTGTATACATACATGGATGTTTGAGCTACAATCATTACAATGACTATTATGGATAGTATTAAACTACACCCAGACGCTGCGAAACGGTGAGTTACATCCCTGCGTATAAATTCGGGATGTGCGTATTAATCCGCGAATATCGATACTTCCGATCTGGGGGTGAGTTTTTTTAGAATCGACCTTCACATCAAAACACATCGATTCCAAGTCTACTTTTATGACCGGCTCTCTAATCGAAACCTGTGGTCAATATTTGTGTCGGATATGGAACTACTTTTCCTCCTGTGCATTGCACTCAAGCCAGCAGCCGTCTATCAGTCAGTCAGAGACAGCGGAGATGGAAAGGAGCATAGGATGGCAGAGAAAAAGAAAAGCGTCGTCTGGACACATTTCGCAGCTGTAAGGTCGAATAAAGCTATCTGTCATTTGTGCTCAGTGTCTCGGGTATTGTGGTAATGCCTCAAATCTCACCAAACACCTAAAGGTGAACCATACCAAAGAGCACGGTGACGGAGGAGAGAGAGAGACAGAGAGAGAGAGAGAGAGAGAGAGAAAGAGAGAGAGAGGGGGAATGCAAGGAAGACCCCCCACACCTGCGGCCTGAATGAGGCAGACCGCTGTCTTGGAAGCCCTGCAGAGAGGCAGGCAGTATCCAGGTGTAGTGGAAAAATATCACAGTGGCCCCCATCACAGGCATATAGACGTAGATAAGATACATTTACATAAAATGCCAGACTGTTTTTTTTTCAGTTTTGCATTAAACCATAATATTCATTTTATTTTATTTATTTAGATAAAAATGTTCCTCCCAGCACAATACGTAGGCGTTAATTTAACTCACATTCCTGCCATTATCTTAACAAAATTCAGTATCACTTAAGTTAGAATTGCATAATAATTAAACTATATTACTTAGATGGCACATTTCAAGTAAAACTGTAGTTATTTAGTCTATTTTTGGTGGTATGTGAGTTATACCTACAATAAAAATATTTCCTTTTACATCAAAAATATTTTTATTTTTCATAGATGACTCCCAAAGAGCTGCAGAGATAACAAGAAATCTGGGAGAAATGATTGCCAACGACCTACGGCCAATATCACTAGTAGAGGACGGAGGGTTTAATGCATTTGTTAAGACTTGATCCACACTACAGAATCCCAAGCCGCAAACGTATGATGGAAGGTACAATTACAGACTTGTACAACAGTTGTACAAATGTGCACAACGTGCACACAGTGTGGTTCTCACAACAGATATGTGGACTTCAAGGACCACACAAGCATATTTAATTGTATCTTGTCATGCAAGAGTTTGTTCTGGAGACGTGTTGTTTCCCTGGTCAGCACAATGCTGATGAGTGGGCCATAACTCAGAAGGTGATAGCAGTTGTTACAGACAACGGTGGTAATATGGTTTCTGCAGTTCACAAGGCTGGGTGGAAGTACTTCCCTTGCATTGCTCACACCTTAAACCGAGTATTAAAAGATGGGATAAAAGCGGTCCATGAAGTTGCTCAGCTCTTGACAAAAGGCAGTAGCTCAGTCTCCCTTTTCCACCATAGTGCAAAAGCTACAGAGAAGCTGAAGTAGATCCAAAACCAACTGAAGGTTGCAGAGCATAAACTGATCCAATCAGTGGAAACAAGGTGGAATTCAGTTTTCTACATGTTAGAGAGGCTGCATGAACAGAGGGAAGCAGTGACCACAGCCCTTTGTCTACTTGGGAAGATCTCCCCGTGCTGAAATGTTGAAGAGTTCTCCATGATCCACCGAACTGTTGAGGTCTTGAAACCCTTTGAAGAGGTGACAAGAGAGGTTTCAGCACAAAAAGATGTCTCTGTGTCAAAAGTAATCCCACTTTTATCACTACTTAACAGAGCAGCTGCAGCCAATGAGCATCAAGGTAGCTCTCCTTCAGCACAGCTGGCACTGCAAATTCAACGCAGATTCCGTGGGATTGAAACCTGCCACAGTCTTGTTGCAAGCACTTTCCTCGATGCCAGGTTTAAAAATCTAGCATTCTGTAACATATACAATGTAGAAAACATGAAAAAGCTACCCCTCACTGAAATGCAGGAAACTTATCAGCTAACCTCAGAGTTGTCTTCTGCTGCCCCACAGGCAGTTGCCTCATCACCTGGGCCAAGGTCTGACTCACCAGGGAGTCCTGCACCTACTTCCAGCTCTGCCCAAGTGAAAAAAGGGATATCGGCCGATTATGATACTCAGACTTTGGCAGCCCAACAGCACTGCACAACAGGTACCCATGCACTTATGAAATGCGTTGCAACATGGAGGAAAAGCCAGTTCCAAGGAACCAGGACCCATTACTTTGGTGGAAAGGCCACAAGCTTTCCCGCCCCCAAGCAGACTTGCAGCTAAGTACCTTGCACTTATCACTGCATTATCTGTACCCTCAGAGAGGATGTTTTTTTCCATGGCAGGAGAGTTAGTGAGCCAGAGAAGAAACAGACTGAAGAGGGATCATGTCAACATTCTGTTGTTTCTTAACAAAAACATATCAATGGGAAATGAGAGACCTGTAGAATGTGACCTTTGTTTTCGTTTAAGTTCAAATTCTGTCGAGTTATAATCTGAAGACCACTCTGTCTGGTCCAAAGATAATTATATTGAAGTCAGAGCAGCTGTTAATGGAGCCTCAGGGGGGCACAGGCCAGTGTCTCCCTAAGCCGGTCCCAAGCCCGGATAAATGCAGAGGGTTGCGTCAGGAAGGGCATCCGGCATAAAACTTTTGCCAAGACCAAATATGCGAATCGAACCTAAGAATCTCATACCGGATCGGTCGAGGCCCGGGTTAACAATGACCGCCATTGGTGCAAATAACCTGCAGGGTACCAGTGGAAATTGGGCAACTGTGGGTCAAAGAAGTAGAGGAGGAAGGCGTGTTTGGAAGCAGAGAGAGAAGAGAAAAGGCAAGAGTCTGGGACTGAGAGTAGGGACTTTGAATATTGGGATGATGACAGTAAAAGGTAGAGAGTTGGTTGACATGATGCAGAGAAGGAAGGTGGATATACTGTGTGTCCAGGAGACCAGATGGAAAGTTAGTAAGGTTAGAAGCTTGGGAGCAGGTTTTAAGTTGTACTATCATGGCACTGACAGGAAGAGAAATGGAATAGTAATTATCTTGAAAGAGGAGTTTGTTAGGAATGTTCTGGAGGTGAAAAGAATGTCAGATAGACTTATGAGCCTGAAATTAGAAATTGAAGGTGGGAGACTCAATGTTGTTAGTGGCTATGTCCCACAGGTAGGATTTGAGGTAGAGGAGAAGGAGAAGTTCTGTAATGAGTTAGATGCATTGATGCAGAATATCCCCAGAAATGACAGAGTGGTAATTGGGGCAGACTTCAATGGACATGTTGATGCAGGCAATTGTGGTGATGAAGTCATAGGCAGGGTTGGTATCAAGGATAGGAACGTTGAGGGACAGATGGTGGTAGACTTTGCAAAAAGGATGGAAATAACTGTAGTAAATACTTTTATTCCAGAAAAGACAGGAACATAGGGTAACTTATGAGAGCGGAGTTAGGAGCACGTGGGTAGACTACATCTTGTATAGACGAGGTAATCTGAAAGAGATCAGTGACTGCAAAGTAGTGGTAGGTGAGAATGTAGCCAGACAGCATAGGACGGTGGTTTGCAGGATGACTCTGCTGACAAGAAAGATCACAAGGACAAAGGCAGAGCAGAGGACAAAGTGGTGGAAGCTGGAAGGGGAGGAGTGTTGTATGGTTTTCAGGGAGGAGATGAGAAAGGCTCTTGGTGGTCAGGGAGAGCTTCCCGATGACTGGACAACTACAGCTAATGTTATTAGGGAGACAGGTAGGAGAATACTTGGTGTGTTGTCTGGAAGGAAAGTAGATAAGGAGACCTGGTGGTGGAATGAGGAAGTGCAGGAGTGTATAAAGAGAATGCGGTTCCCACAGAAGAAGTGGGACACTGAGGGGAATGAAGAGAACAAACAGGAGTACAGGAAGATGCAGCGTGAGGTAAAGATGGAGGTAGCAAAGGCAAAACAAAGGGCGTACGATGACTTGTATGCTCGGTTGGACAGTAAGAAGGAAGAGACTGATTTATAGAGGTTGGCAAAACAGAGGGATAGAGACGGAAAGGATGTACAGCAGGTCTGGTTGATTAGGATAGAGAGGGAAATGTATTGAGAGATGCTAGAAGAGTGATTGGAAGATGGAAAGAGTACTTTGAAGAGCTGATGAGAAAATTAAAGAGAGGGAAGGGAAGAAGAGCTGACTATTGTAGACCACAGAGTAGCAGAGATTCATAAAAGTGAAGTGAGGAGGACATTGAAGAGGATGAAGAATGGAAAGGCAGTTGGTCCAGATGATATACCTGTGGAGGTATGGAAATGTCTAGGAGAGGCAGCAGTAGAGTTTCTGGCTAGATTATTCAACATGATCCTTAGAGAGAGAGAAGATGCCTGACGAGTGGAGAAGAAGTGTGATGGTGCCCATATTTAAGAATAAGGGGGGTATGCAGAATTGCAGTAACTATAGATGAGCCATACAATGAAGTTATGGGAGAGAGAAGTGGAAACTAGACAGAGAGCTGAAGTCAGTATTTGTGAGCAGCAGTATGGCTTCATGCCTAGAAAGAGTACCACAGATGCAGTATTCGCTTTGAGAATGCTAATAGAGAAGTACAGAGAAGGTCAGAGGGAGCTGAATTGTGCTTTTGTAGGCCTAGAAAAAGCATACAATGGGTGCCGAGAGAAGAACTCTGGTATTGTATGAGGAAGTCTGGAGTAACAGAGAAGTATGTTAGACTGGTCCAGGACATGTATGCTGGTTGTGAGACAGTGGTGAAGTGTGCTGTAGGTGAGACAGAGAAGTTCAAGGTGGGGTTG
>CAAKHD010007299.1:0-12870 GCA_901007705.1 Fistularia tabacaria
CGCAGGCACTATGGACACTGAGCCCCCCCCGCACACACACGTATCCCAAGCTCTGCCCCCCCCAACCCTCACTGACCCATACACATATGTTGGACTGTCATCGGGTACCTGCCACAAGAACTCTTCATGGATGCACTACAGAAAACTGTTGATGCAACCTCACTTTAATAACGCTATCACTTTGCACTCCAACCATACCTACCTCTGCATAGCTCGTCATTGTTTGTTGTTTTTCTGTGAGAAATTATTAAAAAAAATTTGTACTTTGCACAATGGGTCTAGAAGTAACACTATTTCAATGCTCTATACATGCGAAACATATGGCAGCATTGACAATAAAGTTGACTTTGACTTTGACTTTTGACTTTGACTAAATTTAAACTGGCCTTTGACTGACAACGAATCTTTACAACACATATATGCAGTCAGCGCAGTCCTTTAACAACAAACAGAACAGAAAAAATTGCATGGCTCCTGACCAACCAGCGCAGTTTAACGTTGTGCAACCCCTCTAAAGATCAATTTTACAGTGGCTTAGATCAAACTATGTTTTGAGTCAAGCTAAAAGTAAATCATTTTGATTGCGCAACATTTTTCATTTCTGCTGGAGGTGACTGCTGGTCAGTGTCAAATAAAATGAGAGGTCAAGTGGCAGAGCAAGGTCAAACGGCATGGTCATAACTCAGGCATAAAGTAAGATGCTGTATGTTGAATCACTCTCTCAGGAATGAAAGAAGGGCAAAAGATGTTCAGCTGATAAAAGTTTAAGCCACCTCTATGGAGGTTAGGGTGAGGATGAACCCTCTGAGTGGACTGTTCCACGAAGATGTTGAGAATCAATGTGTATCTACAGTAGGAAATAAAACAGGTCAGGGAATCATCACGTTCATGCTTATGTAAACAGTGAGCAGGCTCAAATTCCAATTGACGCTGTTGCCAAGAAGTTCAAACCACAGTTTGTCTATTTGGATCCCTGATTCGAGGAGCGAATAGGGTCAATGAGACAGTGATTGATCAAAGGCCTTGTTGAACCTCCTTTTGCTGTTTTTGTACATCAGCTGTTAGCTTTATGTGCTCGTTTGTTTTTGTTTATTTGCTTTTGAGCAGTCTCGCTCCAAGACTAGTATGTTCTTCCATTGCTATAAACTGTGAAAGCTTGAGTGTGAATATCCAGTAATCTATCTGCAAACATGGAAACACGCTGAGGTTGGAACTGCCAGGCAGGCGGCCTAGAGGAAGACAGAAAAGGAGATTGATGGATGTAATGAAAAGAGTGCATGAAGTCAGTTGGTGTGGGAAGAGAATGCAGGGAACAGGGTTAGCTGGAAGCAGGAGATTCACTGCAGTGACCCCTGAAGAGAGTCAGCCGAAAAGAAAAAAAGAAGTGTGTGCAAACACGTAACGTGCAAATTCCCGGTCGATGACATCTGCCGGGCGACCAAAACCCTTGACATTCATGTCATCCTAAAGATAGACCTCACTTCCATTGATAACAGACATCACCATAGGCTTGGGGTGTTCTTCAGTCAGCTTGACAACTGCTACCCAAATCAATATGGCTCTTTCCATCACCAACAGGGTGACAGGGTGAGCCTCCTGTCTGATCAGTCTTCCAAAGACTACTATGAGACCCTATTCTTATGAGAGCCATTGTGGCTAGGATTGCCTACCTTATTTACCCTGACCAGAGAGCCACCTTTAGGGATTCCCATTGTCCTGTTCATATGAAGAGTTACTATTGCGGTCATGATGATTGCCATTATCCCCACCCTTATCTGATTCCCTTATCCACCTTCGATTCGTACAAACCAAGCCATACAATCCCCTTCTTCATCCATAATGGCCGACATGTGCTTGGGATACTTAATATTGGATCAGATTAAAAACACTCATGCCATATAACGCTCAGATACAAACTGATCACTCAAAGGATGAAGAGGCAGGATTCACTGATGATTCCTGAAGATGGACTTCATCCTAATTTATTGACCAAAAGTCTTCAAGTTAAAGTTACATGCACCAGTACATCGTTTTTCCCTTTAAATTTGCCTTGCAACCAACATCCACATGTAGTTTTAATTCTCACCAACACTTTTTCATTTTTGGCCAGCACTATTGAAGTCGGCCAACTGACGTGGACATGGGTGAAAGCCAGCAGGGTAGAGACTCATGCTCAAACCGGGCTTCAAATGTATTCGGTAAATGTTGTGGGGTTTTTGTACTTCTTTCATGATCAGTCTCCATTAGAAAATAAAAAAGTAATAATTAGTTTCAAAGGTAATAGTCTGAACTTATAAAGAGCTTTCACATGTTGCAGTTTCAAAGTGCATTACACTAGATGGCAGTCACCCATTTACAACCCCACAATTACACACCGATGGCGTCAGTTCTGCCATGCAAGGCACAAAGGAGCCCATTGGTAGCTAAGTTGGGTTCAGTGTCTTGCCCAAGGACATTTTGACATGCAGGCAGGAGGAGCTAAGAGCTGCCAACTTGTTGATTGGAGGGATGTCTGATCACTAATTTAGAAAGCGCTGCCCAACTTCAGAAAACAATGGACAGATATATTTTGATTTGTCTCACATTGCAACCAGTGCTTCATCTGCTGAAAGGGATGAGTTAGCCTCCTCCACCTCTTTCTGTTAATCCCTCCTTGCACCATTCTTGTTTAAGAAGAGTTGGTGAAGATGTGACCCCTCCCACGGCAAATAAAGATTTGATATATGGAGTCAGAAATAGGGATAGAAATCACACTTGAGGCTGGTGTGGTCTTAACAACCAGCACAGGCTTAAAGGCGGGGGGATGGAGGGGTGACTGTAACAGAAACAAGATTAAATCAAAAATTGAAAAACAGAGAGGTGCGATTTTCCGACAGATGCTCATGGAAATTGGCTCAGGTTGAGCTTTTCCCGCAGTCCGCTCCTGCTCTCTTCTTTTTAGTAATTTTCCTGCTAGGTTAAGGCTTTTACATCACCCTCTTTTTCCTTTCCTTTTTTTTTCAATCGTAATGATTAATCATCTGAATCACATCAAAGAAAGCATTGTCATAACAACAAGAGCAAGATAAAGTCGGTGAATTATCTGAGATAAAGAAACTCCACCGTACACTGAAGTGCTGATTGTAATTGAGATTAGTGTAAATCCTGGAGTCTTAAGGAGGGGGCAAAGCCTTATAATGAACTAGAGAATTGTGAGTCACACTTACAGCTAATAGGTGAAACAGAGGTCTCGCGGTGGGAAAAGTGTTCACTTCTGCTCTTCAAAACAAACCGATATAATCTCAATCAAGGCCATCGATTGTTGAAATGCACTGGGATGCATGGCTCTAATAGGAATCGATTTTGAGCGCGGGTGATCAATTAAAAAAAGGTCTTGGATAACAAATGCAAATGGTGGTCAGAGAACACAAGGTCACACGGGGCAAGACGAACTCTCTTCACTACGTTTGCAGAGAGAATGCAACGAGGCGTAGGTCATCTCAAAGAATACTTTATTTTAGTTTAGTTTTGTTTGACAGTACTTCTGCTCCTGAAAGACAATGTGAAGTCTCCAGTTCCAGCTGTCCTTACTCCAATCTCCTGCCAATTATTATTTCTCAGTTCCATAAGAAGTGTGTCCCTTCATCTTGTTTTTCAGAAAATAACTTTGGTATTTCACCCAAAAGACACAGGGTTCTTCCAGTTGCGATCCAGAGGCTGAGAAAATCATGTTTGCTCATGTTTCTAGGCAGAACTGGACACATAAATAGCTCATATCTACCTTTTAGGCAAAAAAAGAAAATGTTAACATTTACGGTCAAGTGTGCTGTTCTTTTGAATCATTCAGGTGGAAGCTGAGGCATCAGGTTAGTCTCTGACAGCCCATTGCTGTCTAAGCATGAGGACATCAGGTAAATAGCCCCATGTCTCCATGGACACCAGATACAGAAGCCATGAAACTATCTGTGTCATAATGAAACTCCCTGAGAATGCATGACATGACCCAACAACCAACCATCAGACTCAAGCTAATACAGAGCAAGGGCGCTCAGTGCACTAGAACTAATAAATTCACATGAAGGAGCTGACAAGAGGCAATAATATTTCTGCTGACAGCCGTCTTCCCATCTATCAACTTCCTTTTGTTTTGTTTTTTTAACTTACTACCACCACAAAGGAAATGAATACAAAACAGGATGGAAAGTATTGTGCAGCGATGTGTACTGTATCCTGGGTGGCTTGCTTGATGGTACTGGCTCGATGTGTGTCATGTCGTACAGAGTTTGAGGGATACAGGAACGTGGCTCGCTTTGGTAGGGAGGCGGACGGGATAAAGAAAAATGATGTGGCTCATCGTCCGTACCTGTATTCTATCAGTTCACCACAGATTGCAGGTCCCGGCTGCAGAGATGAAAGACTCACTGGAGGACAAGAGAGACGTTCATGAGTCAGACTGAAAATGGCATCCCGCTTATCAAGTGCATGAAAATATAATCCCCCCCGCCTTACTCCTTCAGTCTGGACATTCCTATGAAAGCCCTGTCAGTTTGGAGGGCGGGTTAGAAGTCCTCTGCCGCAGAGTGAACACTGAGTTAGCCGTTTCAGAGCAGATATGGCTCCTTGCCAGATTTTCCTTCTGTAGTCTAATTGGGGTCATGTAACAACTCATATTGTATGTGTAGCTTTTTAAAAGAAATGAACTTGAACAACGAGAAATCTATGCTGTGAGTGTAAAAATCTGTATGAGGCATTATCTCCCTCAAGGTAATCTTTCATATTTGGGTCTATATGTACAAATCATTGCAATAGCAACAAGAAAGAAAAAGAAAGAAAAAGCATCTTTCATTAAAAGTCTTCAGATGATGAAACCAAGCAGACACCTTGTGTGTTGGAGTTGAAGGAAGAATAAAAAAATAAAAGACTGAAGGCAATATGCATTTTAAAATGCAGTGTGAATGTAGGTGTCAGAACACCCGCCTCGAGAAAAAAATACTTTGTCATATCTATAGTGGTGCCGTTATTCATAAACATACGTTGTCTATAAATAGAAGAACTTGGTCGCATTTTGGTTCATGCCGCAACTGTGACATCTGCGCATCAAAGACCCCACTTTCGTGCTCTTTCTGACATCTTTCCATTTTTCTAATCCAGGTTCTGGAAACAGTCAGTGTCATGTACTGCAACAGTCGGGCCCCTTGAGGCAAATGTGTGATATTGTGCTGCATAAATAAAAGTGACTTGACTTGCTGTCTGCAAGAATACATTAAAATCATTTTCTTTTCTTCCCACACTGGCCCTTTGCCGCATTTCTGAAACCCTCCAAAACAACAAAACAAAAAAAATTATGAGTTATTTTCTTATTCACAAAATCTCTCCAACAAGATACAAGACACTCAAGATCACACAAATTGGATTTTCTGCTATGTTGAGGGGGTACAGTGGGGAAACTTCATGGCTGCCTCTCCAAATCTCTGTTGACAGAGAATTAAAGATACACTTACTTGGTGTTTCACTCATTCATTCATTCATTCATGCATTCATACAGCCATCATCTAAAAACACTTATCCTCTACTCAGGTGGAGTTCAGGATAAGGCAGTTGGCATAAACCATTCACTCATATACAACTATTCACTCTCTAATTCAAGCATCATATTTAGACATAGTCATTCACTCTCTCATTCACACATCTGGGAATTTAGGGTCCCCAATTAACCTCATTGTCAAAATCTTCTTCTCATAGCAATTGAACTTGTTTTTCTCCCCTTGGAGACATTTCACTTCTCATCTGAGAGGCTTCCTCAGTTCTGCAACTGAAGAAGCCTCTCGGAAGAAAATCAAGTCCGGTTGCTACCAGAAGATTTTGACAACGGTTGACTATGAACTGGATGACTGAGAACCTCCACAGAAATGAAGCTCCAGCATGTTTCTGGATTGTGGGAGGAAACCAGAGAGCCTGGATGAAACCCTCGCAGACACAGGGAGAACTGGTTTCACTAAGATATTCTGAAAGGCCTCACCCGCTTAAGAAGAGTAACCTTAAGACCAGAAGGCCTTACATAGCATGTGATACATCATATAAATCATTGATTGTGCGTCCTGCACCAGAATTTGGTCCGAAAAAAGGAGAGTTTTAGGACTTGGCGGTACAGCAAAGTGGTCCCCAACCCCCGGGCCACGGACCGGTACCGGTCCGTGGATCATTTGGTACCGGGCCGCACAAGAAAGAATAAATAATTGCAATATTTCCATTTTATTTATTATCTGAGTCTGAACGTTCTTTTATTTTGAAAAATGACAAGATTCTCTCCTACATCTCGGTCACGTGAACGCCAAAATTTAACCCACAAGCTAGCAAAATGAGTAAGAAACAGACGTCTTTGGAAAGTTTCTTTGTGAAGGGGAAAAGGCCCAGTGAAGAGACAGAAGAAGAGCCTAAGACTTCCAAGAAAAAGGAAGCTGCATTTAACAGACAATACCAGGAGTCCTACTTAAAATATGGATTTATCGCAACAGGTGATTCTCACGCACCAAGCCCGCTCTGCTTAATATGCGGCGGCCAGCTCTCCAATGAGGCAATGAAGCCTTCAAAACTGCTTCGCCACTTGGAGACCAAGCACCCTGAATTAAAAGACAAGTCCTCTGAGTATTTTGAAAGAAAAAAACGGGAACACGAAGGACAGAAAAACAAGCTCAGGGTTCCCATTGAGTCATTTTTATTGTGAGTTGAAATTTTCATGCACTATATATTCGTTTTTGTGGTGCATCTGTATCTTATTTTGAAGGCATGTTTAAACGTTACCATAGCGACCAGAGTCAAAGAGTGTTAGGGGCAGAGTGGATATTACTCATGTTGTTGGCGCAATGTTATGACGCTGCAAGGAAAGTTGCATAGGAGTACACAGTGGATTCATGTTTATTATTATATTATACCATTGTTTTTATGCCAGCCGTATCATTTTATTTTGTTGTATTTATCCGCCACACCTTATAGGCCGGTCCGTGACAAAATTGTATGACATTAATCCGGGCCTTGGTGCAAAAAAGGTTGGGGACCGCTGGTATAGCACACAAAGAGCCACAGATGTTGTTTTTCTGACTGGAGGCAGAGATTACATACAATGCAGACTTATTTTTATACTTATTTGTGCTAGATGAAATATAGAGCCAAATTGTGTTCAGTGGTAGCGTCTACATTTCTGGGAAAGTTAGTCTTCTGGAAGTGAAGTAGTAGAAGTAGCTGTGAAGGCTAGATTCGCCAGTATAATGGCTGTGTGAGAAACAGAGGAAAAAATAGAAACAAATAAGATTGAAGTTCTTTTTCATCTAACGCGCTGGTTAAATATGCATTGAAACACACTTGTGATCAATGGCATTGATTTATGAAAAAAAGAAGAGTCAGAAGTGCAGCTCTATGGGCATTCGTCATAGTGCAATGAATGTGTGACCACGCATGCTCCCTCCATCCAAGCCCTGCATAGATGCATGCTTTTTGGGTGAAGTGTAGTCTTATTTCAAACAGCTCAGCTGCACTTGCACACACACACACACACACACACACACACACACACACACACACACACACACACACTTGCACACTTGCTCACAGACACACATAGCATCTGTAACAGATACATGGTGACAATGCAGTGCTCAGTTCATTAAATATGCGTGTGCCTTTGTATTGGTGTGTATGTGTGTACAAGAAAGAGAGAGAAACAAAGAAAAAGGGAGGGGGGAGAGAAAGGGAAAGAGAGAGACAGGGAGAAGATGTATGTGTGTGAGGGAGAGAGAGAGAGGAGATCAGTGTGTATGAGTGTGAGTGAGAGAGAGAGAGTAAGAGACAGGGGTAGGCACAAGGACAGAATGCAAGTGTGTGCAGGTGTGTATACAGTAGGTGTGCAAGAGAGAGAGAGAGTATGTGGGTGTGGTTAAGAGAGAGAGAAAGAGAGAGAGACAGTGTGTCAGGATGCGTATATGTGTTCGGTGTGTATGTGAAGAGAAAGACAGAAAAAGTGTGAGTGTGTGTGTGAGAGAAACAGTATATATGTGTGTTTATGTGTATTGGTGGTTTGAGAGAGAGAGAGACAGAAAGAGTGAGAGAAAGAGAGGAAAAAGAGGCCACATCTCCATGTCCGTGGTCCTCAGTGTCTGTCTTGGCCGGCTTTTGGAGGGAGGTTTGTGGTTTACACGGCGGTGTTCAATCACTGCAAGATATCTTTTCATGGCTTATCTGCCCGCAGCGGGAATCAGCACAAACTCCGTCTCAAGCCCGACTGTCTGCTTATTTGTGTCTCACAGCCTCCCCGCCCAATCCCAAGCCACTTTCTCAGACAAACCACTGCGCGGGAGCGAAGCGCATTATTCTTTATGATTCAGAGGCGGCAGAGAGATGATGATAGTTTCTGACCGAAGGTTTTTTTTCCCGCTTGACCACAAAACAGCCCTGACACTGACATGTCGATCAAAGAATAAGAAAGGGAGCAATGCATGGCATCTTATCATTCAGAAAAATGATCATTTTAGTCATGTATTTTTCCTTTTGCTGAGGGAAAAAAAAAAAGGCCTACTCTAAAGTCCCTTTGCTCGAAGAATACCTTTTTTGCATATTTCAATTTATTAACTATATATTAGATCGCTCCTACCTATCTTCAAAGCTAGTCCAGGTCAAAGCACACTGTTACAAATCTATGATATCAGATTCAAGGCTAACCAAATGATAAGCCAGACAGCAAATTGATATGGGATGGCATGGAGGCACAGCGGTTAGAACTGCAAGGACATCCCCGACACATTTTCTCCATGGGGGCTTTTAGTGCCCAGTCTCTCTGCTCCCCCTGTGCCTGCATGGGTTTCCTCTGGGTTCCTCAGTTACCTCCCAATGAATTATTGGATGGATCTATATGACATGTGAATGAGAGGGTTAATGACTATATGTCTATGTGCCCATGGGTAAACCCTGCTTCTCGCCCAATGCCAGCTGGCATAGGCTACTGCCCACCCGTGCAACTGAGTGGAGAATAAGCAGTATAGATAATGAATGAATGCATGCATGAATGAATGAATATTGAAAAATGTTCTTTCCACATCTACTTGTGTGAAAGAAGCATGTAATTATTATCCAACCCTGTTGTGATGTCAAATATTCTGTCTTGATAAAAATATCCTTTAAAGTTTTACTTCTTGGCTTTTTGTGGTCTGTTTTTTTTCTCTTTTGCCTATACAGGGGGTCCTCGAGTTACGTTGGAAACCCACTCCTACAAGCTGACGTGAGGCAATTATTGATGCAAGTTGGATCTACAAAGACCCAACTTCACCTGACACCCTAAAGTCATATGTATACATCAAGAAAAAGAATTTGGCCACAGGTAAGTGGAACGGACAACATTATTATAGAACAGAAAAATTGCCAAAACAAAACTATAATAGCAAAATGTCTAAAAAAATGAGAGACTGGATGTAAACAAAGCAACGTGGTACTGGAAGATCATAAGCTCTGTCCCAAGTGACACCAGCTCTACCAAACAAATGCCGCTGTTTCAATTTTACATTACAATGCTTCACGTTTGATTTTTTTTAATTTACTATTATTGTTTAAGGGATTATAGCCAGAAAGTCAAAACGGCCCAATTCGAGGACAACTTTAGTCGAGGACCCCTGTAAAGTCGCTTGTTGATTTGCAGGTTCAACACATGATATCAAATTGTTTCTTGTATTGGTGATGCAGCAGGGACTTTTTTCAGAAAATTGATTATTGATCTTATAACTAATTCAAAAGTCAGGCCAATTCATCATTATATTCTTTTAAAATGTAGTGTGGAAATGAGAATGGCCATCAAGAAAAGAAAAAGATTTCCCCATGATGGTCACTCTAATCAACACATTGCTTGTATGTCAGTGCTTCGTCTTAATGACTTTTGCACCAAATATGTACTTCGTTACATCTGAAACTATCCTCAACTGGAGGCAAAACAATACCCCCAAGGGACCTCCCAACCCCGCATCCCGTCAAGCCAATATGAAATGTGCTGCGGTCCACACATTGTCCCAGGACCTCACACTGCACCTGCAGGCCCAAAGCTCTGTAGTACTTTCCCCAACTATCACTTCCTCCAGCGAAATAATAGCCACGGCCAGCAGCGATCCAGCAACCCTCTAACCAGCACTGTAGCATCCCGGACCCTCCCTCCTATCAACCAAGGGCCATTCATTTTCTTGGAAAGTGACAGTTTCAGGTTATACATATTGTGGCGTAAGTATTAAAGGCCTCCTCATTGCTGGATCGAAAAATGGACCTTTGAAGGGGTACATTAATCACTGGTGGGGAGGACTTAAGCTGCCTCAGCCCACACCGGCATGAGTGGCCTGTTTGGAAGAAATCACGACAATTGGAAGGAAAAGGGACACGCAAAAAGGGAGAATGTGTGAAAGGGATGAAAACAACAAGCCAAGGTAAACAGGACGGGAGAGCAGACCTGATGCACCAGAAATATCGGAGCTTTCCAGCCACACTTTACAAACAGAAGTATTTGTAACAAATATTTACACCAGAGCAGATGTTAGCTTTAAAAAAGAAAAGCCTCGAATCGAAGAACTAAAGGAAGTTCCTATTGCCGCTAGCTCAAGAGAATACCTATTATGAAAAGGATCTTTAACTTCAACACTTCATGCAGGAGCGCACAGCTGTGTGCACGCCGGGGGAAAAACTTCCGGATTTTGTTTGTGTTTCTTGTGATAATTTTTTTTTTTCCAGTACCTCAGTCACGGGGCAGTGATAAAATATTAAGTCATATAATGAGGTAACAAATACAAACAGTACATTGGAGAGCTCAGTGCACGTTTTTGTGCACTGTGTTAACATGGTTTGGGTCAGCAAGGACACCTCAGCCCATTTCCAAACAGGCAGAAACCTTGAGCCACAAGCCCCTACAGGCAAAATCACTCCCCGCTGACCGGCTTTACTGTCCTTGCCAGCCTCAAAAATAACGAAATAACACCTAGAATAATTCAATTGTTTTGCTCCAAGCTCGGAAATGCTCGCGCAACTGTTACAATGAGAATGTTATTTCCTTCTGGCAAATGGCATTTTATGTAACAAAAAGCAAATATTTGGTTGTAAAAGCAGAGTATCATGGGAGAGCTCAGCTCTTAGTGCAATTCATTGCTGTTCTTGCCGGCCAGTCATAGTGTGAGCTCTTTTTTTTTACCACACAAACCAAAGATACACCCTATGCATACAACTCATTCTATGGATTGCAACAGTTTCTAGTGTGTCTGTTAATTATGCAAATTGAGACAGTAGAATTCAATTTGAGAGACTCTTTGTTTTTGTTTTTTTTTATCATAGCAGATTCACCGGCAAATTGAGGAGATGCTCTGAAGAACTACAGCGTAATTTCACATGGCAGGAGATGAACCTCGCAATAGATGCAATAGATCAGCCTGCACCGGAGAGAAATGGAGCGAACAAAAAACATAATTGAATTCCTCCATAAAAAAGCCAAAAGAAGAAAAGGACTGGGAAAATGTATTACAAACTGAACCGCAAAAATAAAGAAAGACTTTTATCCATCCAGCTGTGAACACGCAGTCAGCATTAATACGTCCAGATAAGCCCACTATCTGAGGCCAATGCCTAGTCAATCAAAGAAGAAGAAATGTATTGCTTTTTTCCCCATTTTTTTTTCTATCCATCAATGAAGCTCTACATCAAACACAACCCCTGGGCAGACTTACACACCCGCTGTCCCAATATGTTTAATCACATTAAAACATTTATTCTCAACATCAGCGCCATTTCTTGCTACACCTGTATGCACATCTGAGCACAGACAGTAGGGTGTTTTAGTGCACAGCCACAGCCAGTGTGTTCCGACCCGCTGAGGTCACACACGTCCCTTGCACTGACCCAACACAAATACACAGTCACTCAATCGAGTGAAAATATCTTCAGTCAACAAATGAACTCTCAGCTGCAGCGTACGTACCTTTCAGAACGCTCTGACTGTGCAGAACCTCCTTCGGGACAATCACTGTGTAGAAGTTCTGGGAGAATCCTGATCTGCATGGGGATCTGAGGGGCTGGCCTGCCTTACTCCCCTGTGGAGTCAAACGAGACGGCCCGTTAGGCACTGGCAAATTGACTTTGCGGCCACTGGATCCTGTGGCCCTTTTTCGGGGCTAATATTGAAATCTCACAGTCACTCTGGCTGCCGTTCAATCCCAACTTTGCCCCGAAATTAATATCTTGGGCTTCAGACACCGGCTCTGATTCACGGGGTGAGGGTGGGCATAGATATTATAAAATAATACCGGGAATAAAGGATCCCGATTATGTTCATCATCAGCAATGTGACTGCCACTTTAACTCTCCTTCCTCATCATCATCAAAATGATGACACAAGTAATTATAACCACAATTATGGCAACCATTAGTCAAACGATGTCAGTGGCAAGGAGGGGATGTTTGAATTAAACATATCAGCAAACAGGCTGACTTCAAACACTCACAAAACACGAGTCTTCTTTTGCTGAACTAAATTGGATCGGATAAGCAGGAGAGTTGCGGGGGGGGGGGTCACCACTTCATCGAACTCCTTTCATCACTTCTAAGATGTTGAACAGCGACGATGCGTATCAGCGGAAGTTTTGAAAGTCATTTTTGGATTTTCACAATCTGAAGTAGGGGTGGCTTTGGGAGCGATGAACGGTACGCACTGGCGAACGCGCAAGGAGACGAGAAATGGCGCTCTGCGTTCCATCCAAGTTGACCGCAGCCCGGAGCCCAGCATCCTGCTGCAAAGCACTGCAGATAATTCGGGCGAGAACTTCAGTGTGTGCGTGCTTGTGTCTGTGTGTGTGTGTGTGTGTGTGTATGCGTGTGTAATGGTGG
>CAAKHD010007299.1:13171-82517 GCA_901007705.1 Fistularia tabacaria
AAGGGGAAGCCGGCGGGGGGGGTTTTGGGGGGGGGGGGGGGGTCTGCGAAAAAGCCGCAAAGCGGCTTGAGTAAGCACTACGGCAGTGCAGCACTTCGCACGGCCAAAAGAAACACGCCAGGAAATGAACTCGTCTTACCGCGGATGCGCCCACGAGTAAGGAGCATGCCAGAATGATGCAGCAGATCTTCATCTTTGCAAAACACCTGTGTTTGCAGGAACGGGGGAGCCTGGTGTGGCGCGCGGGGAGGGGGGTACGAAGCGTCGGCTCCTCTGTGCACCGCGGTAGTTCCAGAAAAAAACCTTGATTTTGTATTTTTGTTTGTTTGTTTCTTTCTTTTTCTTTTAATCTTCTTCTTGGCTAAAAGCTGAGTGAAAAGACCGTCCTCACTTCGCCTGACGTGAAAGTGCCGCTGAAACAGGGATGCTGCGCTCCAGTCCGAGGAAAGAAAGAACGGCGCCCATTGGACGACGGCGTCACTACAACTCCTCCCACAACCGCCGAGCAGGCATGGCACAGGAACCCCACTCTCCCCCTTCCTCGTGTCCCGCACACTTCTTGGGGGAGCGGGGGGTTGAAAAAAAATGTAGGAAAGAAACACATTTTCCATTTAGATTCACGTTTGATTGGCAGTTAACTGTTCGACTCCTTCCATCTGTCCATCAACAAACCACACTGCATTTCACTCTCCCCCAACTAGCAGCCAGGAGAAGACCTGCGTGGTATTGAGAAAAAAAAACTGAAAAAATAGATAAATAAATAAGAACGGTTGTCATCAAACAGTGGAGAAATATAAGCATGTGTGAAATGCGTGAATCAGTCTAAGTAATTAATTTATCCCGCTGTTGTATTCGAGGATCATTCTGCCACGGTCTTGACGGTTACATAAAACCGGATGCCGTTTTTTGTTTTTTCGTGTCTTTTTTTTGGGGGGGGGGGTTCCCTGCATTCTGTAATTGCCCGGGATATCTGTGAACTGTGCCTTTTACTGGTCTCACAATTTAATAATGTTGACATTTCTAAAGCCTCTGATCCGTGGCTCAATTTCCATATCTGAGGGGTCATGACAATTTAATCCCATCAAAAGGAATAGGACAGTATAGCAGTGTCAATCACCACAGCCCAGCGGTACCCTCGCCACTGGTGTTCACGTTTGCTTCTGTATTTCAAGCATTAACTCCTCTAATATTTCTCTATTTCCTTTAAATGCCTTTCTTTCCTTTAAGCGCTATCTTCAAAGAAACTGTTTGAGATCATTGAGAAGTACTCCTCTCCGAGATGACTACATGCCCACTTCTTGTTTCTGACTAGAGGGCAGGAATTTTTAAAAGGTGGAGTTTGAAAATGATCCCGACAAGATAGTGTCATATTTTGCGATCCCACATTCCTCGCAGGTAGTGGTGTATCAGTGAAGGAAAATCGTCAGTGCCTACTTCTGATCTCTCTTTTTGCTTGGCTCAACAAGGAACCTTGAATCGGAGACGGTACATGATGACATTTGGACCGGCAGCCATTATTGTCAGTAATTGCTTCTACCGAGGCAAGACTATCGTTTCTGTTTTTATTTACATTCCAGACCCTCCCTCAATTAGTGACTAAAGGGATGAAGTTGCAACTCTAGGAACTCTTATCCCCATGATTAACCATAACTTGTAGAAAAACAAGTTTTTATTCCTTAACCTGTTGTTGCCAGACATTACAAGCACAGGAGATGAGCAGGAGATGAGCTCATGAAAGGTTGATCAATGTGCCGTGTAGAAGAATCCTTTAAAATTCGCAACTGAGAAGATAAAAAAGTTGCGAAACAGTTTAGAATTAAATCTTTTAAAAATGCTTTTATGACAGTGTTTCTTGTATTTTGCCTTAGAAAAGAAGTAAAACTAAACAAGTACATTTGGGGCAGCGGCCACAGCCTACAGCCTCGTTCCAAGGACATCGTGGAGCTCCTGCTTCATACCGTATCTCCCTGGAATGCCAGACCATATGAAGCTTGAATAACAAAATATTAACTTTTAAAGCGGTCCTGTCAGCTTCCTCCGACTGTCATCTCCAGTCATTGCCAGAACAGGTCGCAGCTGAATGCAAAGCAGCTGGGATGAAAATAAGCACCTGCAAATCAGAGTCTACGTTCCTCTGCTGGGAAAAGTTGGATAGTCCTCTGCGGGTTGGGAAATAAGATCCTGAGCTAAAGTTTCTTGGGGTCTTTTTCAAGTGTGGGGAAAAATGGAACAACCTGGGCATCTGTTTGTCGTGGTGGAAAGATTTACCAGTCGATCTACGTTCCCATCCTCTCGTCACGAGCTGTGGCTAATAACCGAATGAACACGGATACAAGAGGGTGCCCAGGCTTAAATTAGAGATAAGTTCGGCCATCCGGGGGGGGGGATTCAAGTAGAGCTGCTTCTCCTCTGCAACATGAGGTGGCTCGGCCATGTGGTCAGGAGGCCTCCTGGTCGCCTCCCTGGCATTGCTATCTGGGCTTTCCCCACCGGGAGGAGGTCCCAGGCCCTGGGGGAGACCGAGGACATGCTGGGGGGACTATATCTTGCAGCTGGCTTTGGAACCAGAGTTGGCTCACCCAATGTGACGCCCTAGATGAGATTAAATATGGCGCACCCGTCCATCAGTGATTTACATATGCTTACAAAATAAATCAGGCAGTATTGTTTTTCCCATTGTCTTTAATTTAAACATGTAACCCAATTTACTAATAACAAATAATTCAAACAATTCTGAACTACAATCTAAATACCCTAACCACAAAAGAAAAATCCTGTTAATAAGAAAATAAATAATGATCATCGTGATAAATTGTAAATACAGCAAGGGGTCCCATCAATAAATTTGCCCCTGAGAGAGCGAGCGGGTATCAATCGGCAGAGGAGCAGAAGGAGGAGGGGGGGGGGGACTTATTAGGTATTATCATTAGTAGTAATATTGATTGGATATTGTGATCTTTTCCATTTTAACAGAATAACTCGGAATAACTGTTTTTAACATGATATTTAACATGAACTTCTTCCTAATTTTCTGGTGTCCCCTTGAGGCCAAAGTCACCTAAGCATTTGCCTGTATTGACTAATGGGCCAGCCAGCTCTGCTTGGAACACCTCAGGATTCCTCCAAGAAGATTTGGGTGAAGTGGCAGGGGAGAAAGAAGTCTGGGTTTCTCTGCATAGGCTGTTGCCCCCGCAACCCCACCAGATAGGCAGCTGCTTACAAACCATATATAAAGATATGAATAAACACTCTCTAAGGGACATAATGCAGAGAGCCTCTATAAATAGAGTCAGAAACCTGTAACACCTCAGCCTGCTCACCTCCAACCGTGAAGTCACGCATCCGTCAATTTGAGTTGTTTCTTCTTCTCTGGAGTGAGCTGTAGATTGAAAGGTCAGATAAAAAGAGTCAAAGAGCCTACTAAGTCAACAGACGTGCAATTAACGTCAACGGGTGGGCATGTATGAAATAAATACAAAATATTAGATTCATATTTTCAAAGACACAAATATGATTTCATATCCTCCCTTATATTGGCTGCTACTTTACTCCCTCACCCGCTGTTCACATGCGCCTCATACTGGGTCACCATTCTCTTTCATCTCCTGTGTCTTCACCCCGTACTAGATTTAACATGAAAGAACTCAGGAGTGGGGAAAATATTTTATTTATTTATTTATTTATTTATTTATTTATTTATTTATTTATTTATTTATTTATTTATTTATTTGACAGGGAAAATGAAGCCATACATAATGCACTGTTCATTGGCATGATGTTCAGGGACATCACGGGAACCTATTTTTGCACTGAGTGATTATCGTACAGAGATGCTTTGAAACTACGAAAGCATGGTTGCGTACTTGTATGATTCAAATGGTCCTCGTCTTCTCATGTTGCAGTTTGTGCATGTTGCAAAAATACTGACTGATTCTGCTGCTGATTACAATTTTGAACATCAGTTTGTATAAATTCATTAAAAACGCTTAAAAGTGGAAGTGCGACATCATAGTGCTAAAGACTCCATTCCAGGAGGGAGGCCTGCTACCTGGCCCACGCAACTCCATGCCGCACCGTATTCATACCACCACAACAACACATGGCCTCCCTGTGAAGTTTGAATCTGTCTCCCTCAACACAACAGTGTAAACACGGTTGTAATCATTGTCATTAATTATGGCCCTTTTGGAGCACTGTTATTACTGCAGTGACAGTGGAGCCCTTTGATGTACCACCAACTGACTGGCAGTCAGACCCCGGCTTCAGACAGTATTTAAATAGTAATGACAGCGATGATGACATGATGATATTCAGTGTGTGACTCCCAGTCAGCTCCTATTAATGTGGCTGAAAATAATACAACAGGTCCTTGAATGAGCTCACATCACCTGGATAAACTATACCCTAAAACTGGAGAAATAAGAGCAATTAATATTACGTGTGCGAATGATCCTAACAGTCTGTGTTCGGCTGGCAAAGCATATTTTTAATATCAGAAGAAAGGGTGATGTATTAAAAAAAGAACAAAAAATCCTGCCTTGAGCCCATTTTTAAGATAAACCATATTAACAGCAGAACGTCTCACCGCTGACTCACTGAGCATTGCCCCCCATGTCTTGGAGTCGCTGATAAACACATCCAAGTATTCAATGCAAATGAGCTTCTTGAGAAGAATCCACAGCCCGATTGGGTCCAGCCGAAAGTGAGATATTTATCAGAATGAGGAGCTGTTGCATCAGAGAAATAAATCATCAGTGAGTTATCATTCCTCTATGTAAATTGTGTTGATATCGGACAAAGGTAATCATGTACTAGTTGGCCCTCATTTATGGAGCAAGAATCATTATAATCCCACCAGACCTTGTCAGCAAGAAAATATCAAATCAGTCTCTGCAATAAAAACGAAACACAGAGCTGGTGTGCAGAATTATGCAAAACTATTGGATTTTATTTTCTTCGAGAAATTTGATTTGTTCTTGAAACGACACTCAATATTTGAACTGATTTCAAATCTTCGGGGCTTGAGTGAGGAGAAAAAAAAAATCCCTTTTCAATTGCCCTACTTAATTGCGACAAAGCTATTCATCAAAATAACAGGAAATAAAATTGGTCAGCTTGAATAATTAATACCGAGGTGTTGGTGTACCCTCCACCCCCAACCCTCATGATATAAAAAGAGATTGGGACCCATTTCGTTAGATTTCTTTAATAATTCAGCGCTGCCTTAAACCATTTTACTTCAAGTGCCCAGATGGTATTTTTATTAGGCAAATGCGCCGTACTTGAGAGGTATAATTTATTTGCATTCTGGAACTGGCAAGGTGGAACTCTGGGGACCGAGAGAATTCATCAGAGCGAAACAATAACTCCAAGAACAGCGCAGATACTTCATTTATTACCTCTGGTTTGTGAGGCGGAGGGTAAAGGACGGTGTGCTTCTTTGAAGAAGCCACCACCACAAGAGAGTACGAGTATATTTGTGCAATCATAAACGTAGAAACAATCACCCAACAATTGCGTGGTGTGTTCAAAATATAGAAAACAGCATTGATCATTTGTGGCTCAGTTGGTAGAGAATGGGAATGTTTGCGGTTAGAATCCCAGCTCCCCCTGTCGACATGCCAAAGTGTACTTGGGGACAAACAGTGAGCATCAAGTTGCTCCCGATGACCTGGTAAGCATCTTTGCAAAGCTAGGACCATTTATCATCTTGACAAATGGTATTGAAGTTATTTCATTAATACTTTGTTTTTTCAGTATTATTTTCATCTTCATGGCAGAATACCTAAAGAGGCTATGAACGACATGAACAGTGGCCACAGTGATGCACTACAAGCCATAAAAACAGTATAACATAAAATTCAGATGTATCAAAAAGCCCAAAGTATTATGCTAATCTTTCTGAATATTAACATTTCAATCAGCCCCATCTGCAAATCCGATTTTAAAATTGATTCACTCAATGTTTTTGATGGGCCAGCGCTGTGTCAGGGTGTTTAGCGCTTCTGCTTCACAGCAAGAAGGTCTGTGGTTCTCCTTCGACAGGTGACCTCTCTGTGTGGAATACCCATGTTTTCCCCTTGTCTGTGTAGGTTTCTTCAGGATTCCACAGTTTTCTCCAACAGTTCAAAAACACGCAGTAGGTTCATTGGTATCCCTTAATTTGTCAAACGTGAAAAGGGAGTGAGTTAATGGTTGTATGACTCAATTTGAGGTGTGAATGAGAGGGTAAAAAGTTGTACATCTCTATCTTTGGCCCTTTGGTCAAATGGTGACCAATCCAAGGTGAGCCCTGTCTCTCACCCAATGACAGCTGGCATAGGCTTTAATTCTCCCGTGACCCTGAGTGCAGCATAAGCAGTGTAGATGATGAACGAGTGAATTAATTCACGAATGTTTCAGCAAAACTTCCAACTCATTTCTTACGTGACGATGTAACAACACTACAAAATTCACTGAAACCCACCTGCAATGAATGAGGACAGATAATTTGTTGGGTGTCTAAAACCATTCTAATTAGTTAGGTTGCATTTCCCACATACAGACATCAACCTTATGTAAACATGTATGAACACCAGCGGGCTCATATCCTGTTTGCTGAGAAGCAGGCCGCAAGTGAGCGACTTTCTAATCACATCTCTCTTAATGTCTCCCGGTCGGAAAGTCAGGATGTTTACTAATATAAATATGCAAGATTTTCACTTGACAAAGTTTTTCCATCAGCAGTAGTCCTAGTTTTTAAATCCAAAATTTAACAGATATTGTTGAGCGTTTGAACCTGTGAGGATCAGTCGCGCTTGCCGGCAAGAAATTATATTTTCCAACATATGTTGATGAAATTACTGCTAATTAACCAATTATCTGTCTTCATTTGATAGAATTTTGGGTTTCACTGAAACTGCTCAAAAAGCATGACACACACACACCCATTATTGCAGGCGGTTTTGTGTGCAGATGCTGGTGTATCCTGGAACAGAGGAGCTGCAACTCCAGGCTTTTGGTTCTTCATATTCACATTGATTTTCCTTACGTTGAAAGAGTTCCTGTGTAGGGTTATTGATTTTTTTTCCTTTCCTTTCTTTTTGCCATGTGTGTAAAACCAATATAAAACCCAAGCCCAAAGCACAAAAGAAAAAGAAATGACTTGTGAAAAGACAAACTGTGTTGATGAAACACAGGAGATCTGTGTTTTACTACAATTTGTTGTTGCAAACTGAAAAAAAGCAAACTACTTTTACTACACTCTTAAGTATTTCCAAAGAACCTCAATGGATTGATATGAAAAACATTTTTTTTTAAAGAGACAGGATTCCAAACAACCATCTGAAAAGTCAATTTTCTTTGTTTTCTTCCTGTGATAAAGCACTTGCTTATTTGCCTTGTTTGTTTGCATGTGTGTTCTTCCTGCACCATCAGGGTCTGATGTTGATACTTTTCAGATTAATGGCTGAATACAGTTGTTTTCATTTTGTACCCGCAATAATGATACGTTTTGATTTTGGTTTTTTAAAGCAGCTTGTATTTTTAGTATCATTTGTCACTACATTCATTCAAACAGTGAATAAAAAAATGATATTTTCTTGGAAGTCCCTTTCCATTAGCAGACCATTTACCATATTAGCCATCTGCCACTCCTTCAACCATCCTTTTTACTGTAAAACCTCATGTAAGGCTTTTCTTGTTGGAACCACTTCATCACTGTATTCTGCCCTCAATTTTTCACACATTCCTTCTTTTTCTTTTTATATCTTTTTTCATGTATTCTTCTACATTATTTTTCTCATTTTTTTAATTTTTATTAACAATCCAGAGCATGCCTGAAGAGATGGAAAGCTATGGTATAGCAATAAGGCTTTTATTGTGAATTTTTTTCTTGGAACATCAGAGACGGCTGACTTCCTCAACACAGACAACGCTGTCTGTGTTGAGGAAGTGCTCTTTGTGTGGGTGTGTGTGTAGGTGTTTCCTGGGGTTGAATGTTCACTCATTCATTATTCATTATCCATCTCACTTGTTATATTTCCAAGAACCTTTACATTTTGCAAAGTTGCTGCTTCAGTGTTTTAAAAGGTTAAGTTTAGCTAAAGCGCGATGTGGTTAAAAGATCGATAATACTTTGATTTCCTTTTTTGTTTGTCATTATTTGAACTTAAATGCAACCTTTTAGCCCAAACACTGGTGCCATTTCAGGATATGTATTTTTCTGCAGTCATGAGTCAAAAGTTAGTCAGGAGCCAGGCCTCGTTCTGATGATAGGGGTTTTTTCAGGTAAAGCCTCCTTCTGGCTGTGTGTTTCATAAAGAGAAAACAACATGTCTTGTTTATGCAAGGTTTTAATGATTGCAATTCCAAATATTAAAAAAAAAGCATCTTCTTACGAATTTGCTCTCCCAAGTCGCCCTCTTATAATTGTATTGATACGTTTTCTTTTTTTGGTCTGATGAGTTCCCTCTTGAACTTATTCAGTTAAAATTATAATTTTAAAAAAATATAATTATTATAAATGCGGGGTTGGGGGTTACTCGGGTAGGGATACATTAACTTTTGACTTCACGAACCTGACACAAACACACAAATAATATTTTAATGTATAGCCAGAAAAGAGAGACAATGAGAATCCTGTCATAGCAACTGTCATAGGACTCATGTTGCAGTATAACTCCATGCCCTGGGACAACAACCTACTTGTCCTTCAGTTCTAATAAGGTATCTAATTAGCAAGTATCAACATGAGGAAAAATTCCCACACCAGTAGTCAGAACTAAGTTAAATCCTGTCTTTTGATGATGTTTAGGGTCGAGGCCTCCTTTTTTAGAAAGAATTAATGAATGCAATGTAATTAATGTAAACTGCCAGAAACTTTCAGTTTAGTTTCAAGAGCAAATCGTATATCCTGATGTCGAAAATAAAATGACTGCCGCAACACTGGTAAATTATGGGGAAAATGGTTCTCAAAAGACCTCTCGCTGAAAATCTGCCTTGGCATTTAAAGGCTATTATGTAAAAAATGAATGATGTTCCCCCATTGATGAAGATGACAACAATGATAGTTGGGCAGTTAAAGTTTTGAAATCTGGTGAGGAGATATTACATAGTTTGACATTGTGGTGTAGAAATAATGATAAGTCTAAATAAGACTAAAACGGTTATAACCAGGCCTATTGAGAAGCATGGACATGGAATTCTGGCGTATTATTGCTTTGCCTGTCTTGTAGTTGTTTATTTTGTTGCTGCCTTGACTAACACCAGATGTGAATATGGGCCTATTTAGAGGCTGAGTAATTTGGACAATAGGTGACAACGGCTCATTCTGATTTTTGTTTATTGGAAATGGAGCAGATATCATATGAGCCTGTCACCAGCATCTCATGCCGCTGGTGTTATTTATCTGTATACATATGTGTGTTTTTGGAAAAGGCCATTTCATGTGAATTTACATGATGATTAAAATGCAGGGTTTTAAGACTGAGCTTGCACATATTGGTGGGGTTGCATTTTTTATCCAGGGAAGTCAAAGAATGACTCCTCCCCCTCCTTATGTTACCTATATTGGCCTTCAACCCTCTGCAATAAAACATAAAGCAGATAGTGTGCTAGTGTTACTTTGACTACACACAGCCAACTGAACCAGCAGTTTAATAAAAAAAGTGGCTATTTACAATACATGCCCAGTACCTTGTCTGGATTATGTTAGCATTGCTGTCGTATCACATAGCTTGGTTTGTCAAGTCAAATACTAAATAAATAAATCAACAAATAGATAACAATGCACATGATATAAATGGTCATATTGCACAGCCCTAGAGGAGTTTAAGCCCCTTCTCCATCCAAATGTTAGCAGAGAATGGCTCTACTGCCAGCCCCTAGCTGCAGTATAATTAACAAAAAGATGAATTCATGACGACACACCTCTGCCTTGTTATCCACTGACCAGATGAATAAGTCGTGACTCTTGACTGAATTGACAGCAGCAAAAAACATACATACATAGAATATATTGAAAAAAAGACTATTTGCATCGTAAATGTAAAAATCTGTGTTTGTGTGTATGTTTGTGTGTGTGTGTGTGTGTGTGTGTGTGTGTGTGTGTGTGTGTGTGTGTGTGTGTGTGTGTGTGTGTGTGTGTGTGCATTGGGGGAGTTGCTTTTGAAATGATTTTGAATTGATGTTGAATTTCATGACAGAGAAGCTTACACAGTAGAACCGGGAATATCACAAGTTTACTCTGGGTCAGTGGGTTTTGGGTGGGATCGGTGTGTCGCCTGAGAAGAACTCAGAAAGAGACGTAGCGAAATGGATTGATGTGGCTCAGCTGAAGCATGAAAACATGATCATGTGACTAAACTGGAGGTTGTCTTCTTTTACAAGTGGTAATAAGAGCTGTTCAGGTTCTCACGGAAAAGAATCGTATTGTCCTGAGTGTCAACCCCGCTTGTCTGACAGTCAATTGAAATGCATGATTTACAGTGTCAACAACAAAGTTTAGAATGATTAGAATGGTACTCTAACACAACGATATAAATCATCTGGCGCTCAGTGAACGTCACTTTATATTTCCTTGCATCAGCTCTATTGCTGTTGTTTAGAATAGCAGGGGGAGAACCGTTGCATGTTTTACGCAACACAAAGAAACTCAGTTCACTCTGACCTCAGGGCGGACATCGAAGAGCAGAGCTCGAGTCCCTCTGAACCACTAGGCAAAATATTGTGAAACCCTGGCTAATTGCGTAATCCCATAACTGTAATTATCATTGAGATTCCAATACTTACCTCATGTCGAAGGCAGGCGAGGGTTATTACCATATAAACAAAGTAATGAAGGAGGTGAGTCATTTGCTGTGTTTCTTTCCCTTTTAATCTTTTAAAATCTAAAGAAGTGTACTTAGAATATGTATTTCAGTTAAATTTTGCAGTTCTCGCAGCTGTTATTCTCATAATGTTCATGTTTTAACTCTGGAAAAGTAAAGTTCTGGTTGGAACAGTTGAAACTTTTGGAACGGCAAGCAGGGACACAGTTCGAGAGCAAAAGGCCAGCGACTCGAATTTTCATATTAATGTCACACCACTGCGTTTCAGACGGAAAATGCCCTGTACCGAACCCTCCCACCCCTTCCTGAACCCATCTGCTGTGCTTCTCCTGGCCTCTCGCCGTTTTACAGTTTCTCTAAATGATGGAATGCTTATTAAACCTCCCATTCCAGCATTTATTTTCTTCATCCCTGTCTTCGTCAGGCAACATTAACCCACGCCAGCGTCATCAAGACCAACAGCCCACATTTTGATAATACTGTTGATGGAATATTTAAAAGAACTGTGTCCCTCCAGCTCATTACGATAATATTGCTGAGCAGATGAAGGTAGCTTAAGTTATGTCACCCTCATGAATACGAAGTACACAATTTGCACAATTTGCACTTCCTCAGATTGCGCTGAGCATATTTGTGCACAAAGTGCCAAAAAGCCAGGAGGATTTAATCACCTTTCTAATAATGATGCTATTACAACATTGTTGCTCATGTGGATAAACACAACAACTGGGCATGAACCAACAATGTCCTCTGATTTTGTAAAAATCTTCGACAGAAACAGAACTGATTGATTCAGTCATTCATTCTCTGTACTGCTTATCCAGCACTTGGGGTCACAGGTCATGGAGTCTGTCATGGAGGCGGGGTTCACCATGAACTGGTCTTCAGTGGATGACAGGGCCACATACATAGACATAAACCATGCACTCTCTCCCTCACACGTTCACTCTCCCGTTCACACTCAAGTCAAAAAGAGACAGACAACCATTCCTACATCTGGGCATTTTACTCTCCAGTGAACCTCCTCTATATTTTTTGACTGTTTGAGGAAAGCTGGAGAACCCGTGGGAAATCCACACAGACATGGGAGAACATGAAGACAAGGACCCCCTGACAGAACTGAACTGGGGATCTTCTTACCTTCTTACCAGCACTCCACCATGTCATCCACTCTCAGAATGGCTTTCAATGTATCACCAACACATGGAAAAAGAGCAATCAGTCCTTGCATTATGGACAGGATTTGAATGTGGATTTTTTAATTTGATTGTAGTATTCTATTGGTTACTCAGTAGAGCTCTACTGGGGCGGGTGTTTCATTGACCTAAATGCAAATAAATGTTGACAGTGTCTCTTTGAGGTTTCTCAGTCACAGCACAACATAATGAAAACTTCCGCTAACTTTTTTTGCGGTTTCAGGTCATTGTAATATGTGTAATATGAGTGTTATGTGACATTACTTAAACAACACAAGTATTGAAAGCCAACTTCGGTTACAGCTTAACACTTGTTGCTTGGCTCTTGTGAAAAAAATCAAAAACATAAAGCATCTATCATATGGTGAGAGACATGAAGTAACAATTATTTATGAATGTGCTTTCCCCTGAAGATTCATGCTGACACAGTTTTCGGGGTATAAATATATTTATGTTCACAGAGTAACTGAAAATCAGGAAAGGAGAGCGATCTCTCAGACTCTGACACCAAGCACTGCACACGCTCAGAACAAGATCTGGATATATTTTTGTTTCTCTGTTTTCGTTTCTGTTTTTTTTCTCCTCTCGAATGAATTAAAAATTCATATTGTATTCGCCCCACAGAAATGCCTGAAGACCAAAGGAAGCAATTGATCCGCAAAAGATCAGAGCACAAAGCACCGACGTAAGCAGCAATGTCACATGAGAAATAGTGAAGCCACATATAAGCATATTTTCCTGAGAATCCAATTATGGGTGAGAAATACATACCCAATGGGTCAGTTATTATCAGAGATTTTACCACGCAGTTCCATCAGTAACGAACCGTGTCTTTTCTCCATATTTCACACAAAGGATTGAGCTCCTCTCAGTCACATCCCCGCTGTCATCTCAATATACCGCAACTGCCCGTTCATTAGGGCTCGATGGTGATGGATGACGGTGGCTGTCGTTGGATTTTCATTTGAACTGAAACATCAGAATCTTCTCCGCCCAATTAATCTTTCTGCCTGTCTGGGCTCACTGTGACAGCCATCTGGAGGGAAAGAAAAGCTTTTGGTAAAACTTAGATATAACAGATTAGTGTTGTATCTACATAATTTTTAAGTGTTGCATCACAAGTTAGTATTACTGCACACGTAACACAAGAAGTGATGAAACAGCTGGGATTTTTATTAATTTCGTATTTCTGTTTGCACTCATTTAGCATTTAACTTTTTCTAAAAAACAGAAAAAAACCATCTATGCTGCTTGTACTGCACTCAGGGTCACAGGTGGCTGAAACCTGGACTGGTCTCCAAGAGACTGCAGTCACACATAAAAACATGCAGCCATTTACCCTCTCATTCAAACATTAGATAGAGACATTCAACCATTCTCTCACTTATGTACATGCCACATAGAGATGTGCAAACAGTTTTGTCACTCATTTATGTTCCATATAGAAACATAAAGCTCACTCATTCAGACATCATATAGAGACACTATCATTAACTCGCTTATTCACAGAATAAATAGAGGCATACAACCCATCATTCACTCTTTAACTCATCATACAGAGACATTCTACCATTCACTCTCTCATTCACAAGCCATACAGACTTATAATCATACTGTAATTCAAATGCCATATAGAGATACACAGCCATTTATTATTTCATTAGGACATCATACAGACATTTTCCCAATGACAGGACGTCACATATCACAGGGCGCAAAGGTGTACCTCCTTTTCGTTGGCAAAGAATCGGCTAACTGAGTGCTATATCTGTTCCGTGTCTGCTGCAACACAAGAAGCAAAAACACACATCTCCTTGCCTACATGGAAGCACAATTATGGGGTGAAAAAAACATACACAAATGGTACTCCCATCTTTGTCTTCAAAAGTGTATCCTGCTGACCATCCAAAGGAGACAGTGCAAAGGTCAGGCTCAATTCTTTTGTCTTTAATCTAATGAATAGGGTTTGACAACACCTCTGAAGGGGAATTTAGCTTGTGAAATGTGTAACAAAGGTTACATATGTTCACGGAAAATAAGTAAAAGGGGGGTCTAATATATTATTTATAAACATAATTTTAAAATATCAATAACTCAGCATTGTGAAGCCACATGGAAACAAAAGCACACAAGGCCGCCCGGCTCCACGAAGAGGGGTTAAAATCAAAAAGTGAATAATGAAACACTGCAATAATGGCCACGATAAATAATGGATAAAACTCGATACAGTGTCAGAGACAGACGGAGGGTGCACCTCTGTACTTAGCAGCAGCCTTCAGTCAGCAAAGTGTCAATGGGTGATTGAATTTGTGTGACTATTACTCGGCAGGGAAAAAAAGAAAATAAAAAAGTAATACATATATATGAAAATATATCTATTGCATGTAATTTATTTAGTATGTATTTATATGTCAATTTCCTCCGAGATCAATTATATATTTTTCCGATTATGATTATGATTATGATCAATATCAATGCATTATTTTTTCCCTGCCCACTATTGGTCAAAGGGGAAAAAGACACAAAAAAATACACATATATAAAAATATATATGTGATGTATATACTTCATTATCATGCTTTCCGCATGTCTGCGTGGGTTTCCTCGGGCTCTCCAGTTTCCTCCACAGTCCAAGAACATGCAGTGAGTTGATTGTTATAGTTACACATATAGTTGTTTAGATTATCTTTCATCATGCCAACCTATAAGTTCAGGCTTGGAACTCCTCGTATTCAAAATCCATTCACCTCAGTTTTTGGAAAAAGAACATCAGGGCCATGGAAACAGATTTTTTCTCATATTCACTGTCGACAAGGATTTCTACATGCGCCGGATTTGGTCTCCAGCCCGAATTGAATCTATCTGTCACATTCGTTCTCATACGGTGGCCTGCTGCTCTACACGGTGAGATAACATTGTCATTGATGAATGGCTTCTGTAGCGTTCATTAGAAATTTGAGTTAGATCTTGTTGACAGTTTAGAAGCCAAAAGCATTCTGACATTATACTATGCTGTTGGCATGTACAGCGACACACATATATTCTCCTTCTTCTTCTTCTCATTTCAGCTGGTCACCACAGTGCATCATCTGCCTCCATTTAACCCAATCCTCTCCATCCTCCTCTCCCACACAAATAACTTCATGTCAGCTTTCCCTCTATCCATAAATCTCCTCTCTGGTCTTCTTTTAGGCTTCTTGCCTGGCAGTTCCAACCTCAGGATCCTTCTACCAATATATTCTCTATCCCTCCTCTGTGCATGTCAAACCATTATCTCCAAAACTTGTAATGTGTGCCATCTATCACTTCTAAAGAGAATGGCAACATGTCAATAAAAGATCAATATTTCCCCTATAAACTAGCCATTTTGGGCCTTTAATTCATCTAATGAACATAAACAAATTAAAGGAAAATGTTGTTGCTTTTCAGTTCCTGATCACCACAAATGTGCTTTAATGCAGTCACATATGGTATTTTGGTCCCCTTATAAAGGCATGTGTGGAGGACTTTAACATACCTGCACTGGAAGACCGAATCAAATGATAATTGGAAATCTTAAATAACATTTAGGTTGAATCGCTCCATTTGTCAAAAAAGGGAAAAATAATAACCACTTTAAAGGATGTTGAGAAATGCGTTGTTAGAAACACATTATCATTGTGCATTTCGAATGCACAAATGTGATCACTTTCCAGGAAGTGTTTGAAGCCACATCATTAATGCATATCCTTCAGCGACACCATTTAGCGAGGTGGAGCAAAGTGTAATACACAACGCGGATGCTGTTTTTGTGCATGCTCTCATATCTCGGTGCTTTTGCCCGTGGAGCCGATGCTCTCTCTCTCTCTCTCTCTCTCTCTCTCTCTCTCTCTCTCTCTCTCTCTCTCTCTGTCTCTCTCTCTCTCTCTCTCTCTCTCTAGGCAATATAATTACTCTTATTACAGTCTGTATTGTTGCATTAAGCAAATTCGTACTTACTTAAGCACAAAATAAAAAATGCAAACACAGCTTCTGGATGACAATGTGGTCTATCACTGCACAGGGAGAAGTTGGGGGGCTTAATTAATTAAAAAAAAAAGCAATCTCGGGTAAAGTTCAATCCAGCAACTTCAGTACTCTGGGTGTCGTAGCAAAAATTCAATGACATATAAAACTATTATGTGAATAAATCAGAAGCTGAATGCATAAATAGTGGATTAGGCTTGATTAAATTTTGTCTGTTTGAGAGCGGCGCCTGGCACTAAACAAACAAACACAGGCAACCGGAATGAAGCAGTTCAGGACCCAAGTGGTGAGGCCTGGCAAAGGAGCCAAAATCAGCCTTCTGCAAAGATCAAACACAACCAGTAGCATCTACCTGGGGCCAGGCAGAATGACAGGTTTGGCGGAGTCCTCTTTTCATTGTTGGGCAGAGAATCAGATGCGGTTCCCTCACAGGAAGTGGGGGGCTGGTGGTGTTTCCAGTGTTTTGTAGGGGAAAGTCAGCGCTGCATTGTTCGATTAAATAATAGCCCTCGTATACGCATGCATTATATCTCCAGCCTCTGCAGCTGTCAAATCTGCATTTGCCATACATTTGAATGCCCACAGGGCTACTGCACACATTTCCAACATTGGTCTTCCAAGGCAGAGAGCAGTCAGCACATTGGCCTTTATTGATTTGCTGACAGCAAAATTAGAAATGTCTTATGAATAACTGAACTACCATTGAAATAAGCATTTGCGACGGAAAATGCTCGCAACATGAACATGTTCATGAGCGTCATGAGTCCTGACCCAAAACTGATCGCATCATTTAAAGCTAATATTTAGGGCCAAATAAGACTGCAGCTCATTTGTGAGTTGTTGATGTAGCCGAACTGAAAAAGATACGGGGAGGGATGTGAACTAATTGCAGAGTTATTCTCAGGGCAAAATGGAAAAGCAGAATGGGGAGTTGGGAGTGAGCTCAGGTACACACCGACTGAATGGCTGATAGAGTTCGGAGTGTGTGTGTGTGAGTGTGTGTGTGGGGGGGGGGTCAGACAATTAAGTGAAAAAAGGGAATCACTGGATTCTAGTGCTGACCACCCAATCAAAGAGGGATACAACAGTTACTCTCGACCGGGCGTCATATTCAAATCTACGTTATTCATCCCACTTTGACTGTCAGATTTATGTCTACTAATGTAACTTTTACTGTTACTGTTGCCTTTCCAATCAGCATCTATACAGCCACAAACACCATTGGCATTTACGCCGGTGGTGTTCTATTCTATTTGAAAATGTTTGTAGTTAATCAATTTCTAATGTCAAAAGATATCAGTGTGCTGCCCCCTCCGGAGCATTTTGCTTTGGTTAAAACGCTACGAGAGTGTCTTACATCTCATCCTGTATGAATTTTGTCCTGCCGTTTGTGTCACCCTCCAGGTAGAAATATGAAATATTGACTGTTCTCCTATTGGACTACGCCTCCCCAACACACACACACACACACACACACACACACACACACACACACACACACACACACACACACACACATACTCCTTTAAACCACCCCCTGGCAAACAAAGTGCTGGCGCAGCAAAGTGGCAAGTGGAACGATGGTGTGAGGATTTAGGAAGGGAATAGCAGCACAGTTAAGAAAAGCTATGCAAACCAGCAGAGGAGGGGGGATGGCGGTTGCAAATAATGAAAAAACAAATAATACACATGGATTGTCATGAAGTTGTTTGAAGAAATAAATGCAGTTTTCTTTCCAATGGATCATTAAAGGGGCCACGTGCGGACCTCATATATCCCACCCATTGATGATGGCAGAATGTAAGATGCATAAAAAGCAGCTTAGTTAACAAATAAATAAGCTTGAATGGATAAAAAAAAAGGGCGGAAGGCGCCAGGCATGACCTCCTCGAAAAAGAAAAAAAATGCGTTTTGTGTTTAATATGGCCTTTATACAGTTTGTTTGATCTGATTATTAAATAGTGTTGCTGTATTCAAAGCTGTTTGCTCCACTCAGCTGTTCACTTCATTTACCCAATGAAATTGTTTTTTTCAGAAAAGAGGCAGAGCCACAGAAACTCGCAACAATTATATTCGCTGATCCAACACCTAGTATGAACAGGTAATTTTGGTAAAATGTCTCTTTTCTGGAATGCAGTGCCCTCAGGACAACATGGGCACTTGCGTTTTTAAACACTTGGTTGGTCCTAAATCTGACCAATCACCATCTTTTTCCTAATCAAGCTTTAAGATATTTGCATGGGAACTCGGATGCTTCTATGAATATTAAGCAAAATGAAAAAAACAAATAATCAGTCGGGGTCTGGTCTCCTGTTTTTCAGAATAAGGAGCACTCCAATGCATCGTACATGTTGCAGTTTCTTAATTAAAACATAATCATGGGCTTTGTGTGGGAGGAGGTAACTTTCCATTCCAGCAGGTGTCTGCAAATCTGCGAATGTCCCTTCAAATGGGAACCATTCTGCTGTCCTACGTAAACAGCTTTTTACGGAGTTTATGGTTGATTGTACATCTGATATTTTGGCCACAAGGAACACATGAAAACATATGAATAGATGATAAATGAATTGCTAGAACTTGATAACAGTCAGTGAAATGTTGTGTGGAAGCATTCAAACTTAAACAGAATGAAACCCACCCCTGCTGCTCAGGGAGCCATCTTTAAAAGTGTCTTTCAACAGCTGTGCGATCATGTCACATGGATTGCTAAAAATGTAACACAGCCATATAAAAAGCAATCATTTAGTATTGTACATCTAAGTTCAGCTTCCTCCTGCAATGGGGATAGGGGGTGAATTTAGAGCATAACATTAATATTATTTGGCTCTCACCTATATAGTAATAGGTACACACAAAATCTGCTGCTAACTTCTCCCCTACCTACTCCATGTCAGGGGTTTGACGATTAATCTTTATTTATCTTTTATTTATCTGAGATGCATTGCCCAGCTTCAAACACATGTGCCATATTTTCCTTTATATTTGTAGCTCCTTCCTTTTTTAAAAGATATGTTTAACCTAAGATGACTACCGCGCATACCTTGCTGGGCAGGACAAAAATAATCTTTTTCAAGTGCTGAGACATCTTTCCTGCGTTCACTTGGATTTTCATCAATATGATTTCCGGTCAAATTGCAGGGAGTTATATTTGGAAAAAAGAATAAGATTTCAATTTTCTGCGACCTCTTTATGTTCGTCACACATCAGTCAATTTCAGCCTTTGAAAGGTCGGCATGGGTGATGCAGAGGTGTACAGGTGTAAGCTCACCTCCAAGGTGTTAAACAAATTCCACCCGATGTAGAATTCTAAAAACAGCACAGAAGCAGGCCGTGAGATACGCAGTCTTGACACAGATTTAATGTTTCTATGTGGATGATTTTTCCCCCTCCAAAATCCCATTAAGGGGGCATGAGTGCATACATATTTGTCGCTGGTTCTGGCCCCAGTAAAATGCTCTTCCCACTCACCTTTTAACAAAACACCTTTCCACAATCCTACTTGATGATTTTGATGTTAGAGGTTGTGGCAAACAAATAGAAGTTCAGCAAGCAGCCTCTAGCCCGTCGGTTTGACCAATGAATTTCTTCACAGCATGGGTACGCCAATCCTCATCCCTCACCCGGCGGTGGCATCACCTCACATTGTCTACGACAACGCTAGCAAACAGTAGGTTCCCTCCTGCTACCCCCATATTGATTCATTGTATTTTGTATATGAATATTACACTGTAAAGCTAATGTGATGAATTCCTTCAGAACTTATATATATACAGCAATGATCTGTAATGGGGTGTGTGTCAGTTGTTCCTGCTGTTGCTGTTTTCTATTGATGCATGCAGGGGATGGGGTGATACCTGCTTTGTGAGAGAGTTTGGTTGAGGTGCGCACTAGAGTTAGGAGCAATGTGTTACGGACAAAAGGAGAGCCCGTTGTAGTTTAGCCTTCAATTGTTCATCGTAAAATGGAATGCAAAATTGTCTGGTGCTTATGTGATGTCACTGGTATCAGAAGTGTTTTTTGTGAGTCAACAGCAAGAGCTAACGGCTAATGCTGCTCACTGGTACACGAGGTTCACTGCTCGCAGCAATGGCTACAAGGAGAATTAAATATGAGGAGGCAAATATGGATGTACTGTCGACCATCTCTTTTGGGAGAGGCTATACAGTGTCTTTCGTCTGAAGCTGGATTCACCCTTGGTCGTTCTAGACATGCTAACAGAGAATTTGGTGCTGTCAAGGCAGTGTTTGGCAGGATGGAGCTGACATCACCTTACAAACGGTCACTCTACATAAACAAAGATGGCGGCACCCGTTTTCCAGATGGCTGCGATAAAGACAGCATGGGAAGTGTTTTAGACTCAATTTGAACTGTTAGCTTCTTCTGCTAGCTGGTCCAATGAAGACAACAGCAAGAACAACCAACGCACATCCTTTGAGGATCATTACGATTCATATCCGATAAATTAAATAGTTTCTGTTTTTCTACACACTCCACTGTTTGTTAGAATGTGATGTGGGACACGTAGCAGGGTGGAGTTCTGCCCTGATTTGGTCAGGGTATGGGTTTGGCAGAATTGAGGTAACACAAGGAAATACCAGGATCTTGGAGTGCTTCCCTGGCTGGTGAAGCCAAAAGTGGTCATCCTCTTTTCCAGGCTGGCTTGACCTGCTGTCAGGTGTTTATAGAGACATCTCTTCATTAACTGTGGATGATACCGGACACACATAAGAGCCAGCCATCTGCTCACGGTTCCTTGCCAAGGTTAAATGATTTTCTCGGAAAGATAGAAAGTGGCCACAGCGATATTTTGTTAGCAACAATGGAAGGGGAACATTTATGCCAGAGAGGTAATGGAGGAAAAAATGCAATATGTCAGCCTTTTAACGGACTCAGGAGTATTAAAATAATAAAGCCAATCCTACAAAGATGATAACACATTACTGTTGGAGGCACTTAAGAGAAGGAAAAGTAACACTCTGGTTTCGGTTGATGTTTTATGCAACTGTGACATAAGAACACAAATGGTTGGCAATGCACAAAGTGTAGGATTAAAAAGTTGTGTTCAAAGAAAAAAAAAAGTGTTAAAAGAAAGACAAATGCCTGTATAAACAGGTTATGTACAGTATATTCCATTTGTGCTCAAATTAGTACATCTACAGCTTTCAGCCAGGACTTGCTGTTACCAAGACAGGTACTTCTCTCAGCAATCACTCTTTTGAATAACTGGAATACATCAATAGATACCCTATCCATCGATTCCTTAATGTGGCTTGAAGCATCAGAGTGGAACACGATGATCGATCCTGCTCTTTATTGTGTCCTTTTCAACAAGCATCCAACCTCAAACCTTTGGGTTTGCCTATTTGCTCCTGTCCTCCTTTGCTATGAGCTGCCTACCTAAATAGAGACTGTTAGATGATACTGTTGTGTGTCTGCCGTTGGAATGGAATACTTGGGGTGGAATTGCATGGTCTGCCATGGCAGCACTGATGCCATTGGCGAATGAATGCGTGAGTGAATTAGTAAATGCACAATGTGTGAAAGCACTGTATAAGTGGATACCAATACACTTTACCAGTTGTTTTCCTAAAGAGAGCATGCATTTGAGTCTGCAAATCTCAGATATTTCTTTATGAATACACAATTCGAGGATCGCACAGTGATAGTCAACTCTCTTTCACTGAAGTATTTTGTTTGAGGAATATGTTCCACTGCTGTGCCAATAATGAATGGCAATAAAGTGCAACCGCCAGACATCCAAAATAAACCATTCATGTGCATTTAATTTTTGGAAAGAAAAGTGTAACCTTAAGTTTCTCTTTGTTTGTTTCCCCTAAAAGCCTGTTAAATCTTAATAAATAAACAATAAAACTACACTACTACGACTTGTGAAGGGAAACACAGACTGTAAATATGACAATAAACATTTGACTTTTGAATCATTGTACTATAATTGACAGCTTAAAACACAATAACAATCAGACACAATTGGGATGATTTAAAAAAAACATTACTATAACTGAACAAAAGATGGACGAACAAAATCAATCCTACAAAGGATTTAGTGGAAATAAACATCACTTGAAAAATGCCAGCCGATCCACTGAAAGCATGTGAAATATCCGTGATTTGACAAAATATTACCAGAAAACAAACATTATTCACATAGTTTGACCTTCCCAACAAGTCCAAAGTATAACGATCTGATATTTTAGAAACATCTAACTGAAGGTAAGGGTTCAGGATAAGGAGCACGAATAAAAACATCTCCATTTCAATTAACTACATCTGTATGAAATTGTCAAAATCATGAATTCAGTCATTATCTATTCATTATCTATTCATCATCCCAGGCATGATGGCAGTAGCCAATCCTGCTGCCATGCAGTGAGAGGCAGGGATCGACTTCGACCAGTCAACAGTCAATTGCAGGACCACATATAGAGACATACAACCATTCCGTCTCTCATCACACCATATAAAGACAAACAGCTGTTCACTCTGTCATTCACACATCATATAGGGACATACAGCAATTTGCTCAGCCATTCATACATTTGTATATTATAGATTGAACTGCATGATTTTGGGCTGTGGGAGAAAACTGGAGAACTCCCTGACACACTGTCAGAACCAAACTGGTAACCTCCATGCTGAGATGCAGCAGCGCTAACCACGACTGCCCTTGTCAAAGACAAAATACATTTAGGGTGCTATTTCTGAGTTGATTTAACCCCCGTTAATTATCCGTTTGTTTAGTTTCACCCAAATGTTGGATCCATCCTTTCCTAAAGGTTGAGTGACGTCATCCAAATCTCAGCTGCAACTTAAACCTCAGTCACAGTGTTTTCTGTTGTTTTATGCAGGGAGCCTGGAACAATTGGTCCCGCTGCCAACAGACATATTGTAGCCCGACAAGAGGTCACAAACGGATGTGGAGATTCTCAGCAAAAACATGAAGAATGACGGGATGGGCTAATTCTGTTAAATAGCCTGGAAGAAAGTGATGAGGTCTTATATAAGCTTGGACGCCTTTGACTCCGTCAAGTCTCTGTGTCTCCTTTGTATTTGAAATAGCTTTGATAGCAAATTACCTAGAGAGATATTTTATATTGCCGTCCACTTATCTATACATCAGTATGTTGTTTTGTTTTTAGTGAAAAACATATTGAATCGTTATTTGAGTGTTTTTTGTCGGGCTTTGAGGGATGAAAAGATGTCTTACTTCCAGAACTGTGTCACCGCATCCATCATGTCCATATAAATATTTCTGGTCATATCTTTGCAGAGACTAGACGATTACATTACTTAAATTGTCCTCTGAATGGACAAGATCTTGTACTCAAGGTCATTTCGTTTCGTGGGTTGAAGAAGATCAAACATCGATTCAAGGCTGATTAAGGACTATTTACCTGTCTGACAGAAAGGGGCCAGGCATAGCCACATTTTTTCTCTCTCTCGCTTTTATGACCAATGATGTAAATGAAAAATCCCAGCTTTCGTTCTTTTTTTCATATTTCCATTTCCATGGCTTAGATATTGTCATGCAAAGTATCTCACATAGACACAATGAGGAGATGATATGAGTGCTCTGCATTTATCAGACATCAGCGATACAACTTTTACAATGACGGAACATGAAATCGAACCTATCATCATACCTTGAGAGATTTGCCTCCGCTGATCTTTACTTAATGCATCAATGCATATATTGAAGTAAAAGTGTAGAGCTGGGAGAAAAAAACCAACTCCCAAACAGCTTGTCGCTCAAATGGAAGCATCCATGATGTTCCCATTAGCAGGAGGGCAGGTGGAGTGGGCCAAAGTTTGGAGAGTTGGGTTCAGGTCAAGGAACCAGAATGGGGGGAAATGAGCGGAGGCAGGTATGGCTCTCTATTCCAACCCTGCGACCTTGCCCGCTCCCCCTGTCAGATTCGGTTTGCCGCCTGTCACGCAGTAGCCCGAGCTGGGACAGGGGCAAAGGCGGTCTCTAACATAGGAATGAAGCCCGAGGAGTGCAAGGTTGATAAATGAGTGACGGCTGTCCTGCTGTCTGGAAATCTATTTCGAGTCAGGTGGGAGGCTACCGGGACTTTCAAGGACATGCATCTTCGCACAAAACATAGCAGATGCTGCTGTGAAACATTGGAGACCAGTCGATAGCACGAGCACGCATAATGAGGCTTGCGATATTTACCGCATCACCAAAATGTTCTGAGCAGCAACAAGAGCATCGGCTCTAATTGGTGACTATGATGACGGGCAACAAAAGAAATCACATCAGTTACACACCAGGGTGAACGCTTCATCAGGAGATAGTATTCACCGTACAGTTCTAAGGGATTGAGAGTAGTATGAAAGCTGAAGTGGCATGTGTGTGTGACTGGGGGGGGACAACAGAACGTTGGCCCCGGGCATCCATTGCATAGGGACATTCAATCATAGAAGGAAGTAAGAGAAAGTTGTTAGCCCTTTATTCCTTTAACATGCGGTACCCTTTCTGTCGAGAGAAAATGTTTTTTCTCCTCATCCCCACAACCCGCATGCACATAATGTACATGTTGCAACCCTCAAGAGCACGATACAGACGTGACTGTTTGTTCTTGCTTGTCTTCAAGTCATTGCTCATTTATTCTTCAGGTTTTTGTGTATCTAGATTAGTTACTGTGCCTAAACTATCTTTGTAGTTCCTGAGCAAAGTATTCCTTAAAAGTTGGTCGTAGAGGAATTGTTTTGGATGAAATAATCCATGTTTTTTTTTCAATGATGGGGTGGTTCTAGAGGAAAATGATCTGACAGCTGAAGGGGATGCTGGGACTAACTTATTCCCCTCCAGACTGGGGATGCACTGGAGTGAAAGAGAGAGTAACAAAATGTTGTTTTTTGTGTGGAGCACAAAACCATATGTATTGAGATTATTCACCTTTCCTGATGTGGTAAGAGTTTCATCGTTGAAGTACTTTCATTGATTTTTGTGTAAATACATATATATTTTTGATCACATCAGCTAAACCACCTTAAGTCCACCTTTGATCCGCAAACAGCTCAGTATGCAAAAGGTCCATTCAATGGAATGATGCGACAGCAACAGCTTGAGTCACGACATCATGTCTTGTCTTTTATTTGCGGATTTAATGGACCACCTGTGTACTCAGTCTGACGGTCCTGTCAGAAAAAACCCAGCCTTGACCTTTCACCTTCGTGCACAAAAAGCGAAATAAAAGAGGAATTTAACAGTTGACACAACTTTTTGCGCAATAATGCGTAATTTTCAACACATCGCTTTAAAGGAACACATCCAGACATAAAAGGATCACAGATACAACATCTACAATTGCACATCGTCAGCTTCCAGAGAAATGGCTAGTCTCTGACGGCTCCCATGAGATAGGTTTCACCTTCCTGTATTCTGATGGGCCAAAGTCTCCTTAAAAAAATGAAAGAGAAACCCACCAACGGAAGTCTATTCAGTCTAAAAGCTTGTGACCTTTTCTAATTTGACCTCCCAATTAGGGAAAAAAGGAAAAAAAAGACCTTTTCTTGTTTTTTAAAGGAGTCTACAGCTTCAGAGTACAAAGAACGGGCCTCTCCACTGACTTTCCGCACATGAACTTATTTTTATGGATCATTTTATCTAGCGGTTACTGGACCTCTGCTGACAGTGAAACAAAAATCAACTTTAGACCTCTTAAAATTCACATCCAATAAACACATAGCCGGCTGGCCCATTACAATTGTAATATATTACATATATGTATATAATACATATTATATGATATAAACTAGTTTTTACTATTAAGTCTTAAAATGAAAAAGCTCACATTGATACAAATGTAAAGCAATCTCCAATTAATATTAACACAAATGATAACATCAAATAAGTCTTCTTCCTCTGGCTGAGCAGAGGGGCGAATCATAATTTATCACTGATATTATACATTCACTTATTTTCATCTATGTTGTATTGAAGGTTTTTTTCTTATTCATTGTAAATTTATTAGGCTTGTAAATTAGGTGACATGTTATCTTATAAATTAAAGACAATAGAAAAAATGATTTGATTTCTTTTGTAAGCGTACATAAATTGGCAATTGAGGGGGGCCCTGGGCCCCATATGTAATCTCGCTGAGGGCGCCACATTGGGGAGGGTCAACTCTGAATCACAACTAAAACTACATATTCGTAAATCCGCACCTATCAATGTGGAAAAAAAAATGCTAAGCGGTGGATTGTCATTAAAATTAAATGTCAAATTTAAATGTCATTGAAACAGTTGATACAAAGGGTCTTGTGGTTGGGTGACATCAATCCAAACTGTAGGCGCAGCTCATTCATCGCCCGGGGCCGCTGCTGCAAACTGGTTCCTGGCAGGTAATAAAGAATGGATGTGGGCTTGGAACCACTCGCAGAGTAATTTTGTACAAATCCACCAATAATCTAAGTGTTTGGGAGAACTCCCCAAATCCTGAGACCACTAGCTTACTGTTCTGCCTCTGAAATACCGCTATTAAACCTCCAGAGTCACACTGTGAAGTATTTATTTATGGAAAGGTCACATTAAAAAAAAGAAGAAAATTGAAGACAGAGTTCTATCTCCCAAAATAAACTCAGATGCATCTTTGAATGACACAGTTTTTATAAAAATGCAGAAACAAATGCAGAACTGAACTAAATTGAACTGAACTACACCACTCATTGTCCAAGGACTATTATTTAATGTTCTTTGCAATCTAAAGAGCTACAGTACATATTTAGTGAACAGGGAACCTTGCAGAAAAAAAGAAAGTGTCCAGATCTGACTTGTAGACATTCTTATTACTAAAGCAAAATCGAAATATTTGTACATAAGTACTTCACTCCATCTGGTCGAGTTACTTTTTAAGTTTGGCGCTAACCTTTGGGCAGATGTGGCTTATTTGGCAAAGCAGCAACCCTCCAACTGGAGGGTAGGTGGTTTGTTCCCCTAGCTCCTCCTGTCTGTACCCCACTGTGTCCTTGGGCAAGACACTGAACCCCCAGTTACTTCCAATAGCCTGATTAGTTCCTTAGATGTCAGCTCTGTGAGTGTGTAAGTGAATGGGTGAATTTGAAATCCAGTGTAAAGCGCTTAGAAGCCACAAGGGGATTCAAGCACTATATTAGTAGAGACAATTTAACTTGTTTCTTCCTCTGCATCCTGCCAGCTGTCTGTCACTAAGATCACAAGGAATTACTTGTATTGTATCTTTAAGTCACTACCAAAATTGTTTCCTAAGAAAGTTTTTGCATTCAATTTCTAATAAAAAATAGTCAGGTGCCGAGCTCCATGCATCTCCCAAAGCCTCTGATAAATTGCCTCCCCATCAGGTGAAAGTACTTCCATGTTTCTTATGAAAATCCATCTGTTTTAACATCAGAAGATCACACATTCTCCCATTAACATCAGAACAACCAGAAACAACCCCTTTTAACTCACTGATGAAAGATTTGAAGCCAACTTTTAAATCATGCAACAATCGGGTTTCATATTGTATGGTGATGACACCTTGTCTATTATTAACAGGGCTAAATATTGTAAGATATTTGGCAACAGATATCCTCAGCTATAGCTCATGGTATGACATAAGAACTCCACAAAGCACCATCTCGGGTCCTTTCATATTTCTCCCTTGCAACAGTGAATTTGCCAATTTCTGCTAAGTATTCCATGTGCCTTTTATATGGAGATGAAGTCATCTCATAAAAGACTTGATCTCAACAGTACTTAATACTTTCATGATATCAATCATCTACAGCACATGTGTCAAACTCAAGAGAAAGGTTGATGCAGATGGATATTTTTCTTTATTCACTTGGATTGTTTGATCATTGATTAATGGAGTAATGTGGGATTCTCAATCTTCCATCCATCCATTCATCCTCCTCCGCTTATCTGTGGTCGGGTCGCGGGGGCAGCAGCTGGAGCAGGGAGGCCCAGACTTCCCTCTCCCCAGCCACATGGTCTGGCTCTTCTGGGGGGACCCCAAGGCGCTCTCAGGCCAGTCTAGAGACATATTCTTAGTAGTGCACATAGTGGGCCTGGCTCAGGGGGGGGCGGTGACCCGCGTCCGGGCAGGGGAAAACCAGGTCGTAAGTTGTTTTTCATCATGAGAGTCTTCTGAGCCACTCTTTGTCTGGCCCCTCACCTGGTACCTGTTTGCCTTGGGTGACTCTTCTGTAGGCATGAAGCCCCTGACAACATAGCTCCCAGGATCATTCGGACACACAAACCCCTCCACCATGAGAAGGTGGCAGCTCAAGGAGGATTCTTAACCTGACAATAGAAAAGGATTTATGTTGTAACAGAGCAACTAGTAAGCATAATTATTTTTACATCTATGCAAATGCATGTGTAACATTTTGGATTTTAATGAGGAATAGATTCAGAGTTATTTAACATGAGGGAGTAGTTACATTTCCTTTACATTACATTTGGTTACATTTAGTTACGTTTATACTGTTACATGTGGCCCTTTGAAGGCAACCATGATGCTGATGTGGCCCTCAGTGAAAGTGAGTTTGACACCCCTGATCTACAGGATTGGTTGAAATATTGTCATATTATTTAATTTAAATGTCAACTACGCAGAAAGCATGCTTCTTTTTACCACAAGAAATCCAGATCTATTTGAACCAATAACTTTGGCATGCAAATCACTAGCAACCATCGATAGCCTGAGATTTCCTTGATTTACACTACACCTGTCAAACTTTATTCATATTTCAAAGATTCTCTATAATCTAACTATTTGCAGATTTCAACTAGACATATAACATCTGTCAGATGGATCAAAATGCGATTTCTTCTTGTGACAATTGCTTTTCAAAGGTGCATTATTGACATTTAAGTTTGGTATTAAGTTTTCATGGTAATTACTTACCGTGCATGTCTGATATTGATTTTTCAGTATTAACACGTTTGGATATTTAAAAAAAAATGCATTTTTTAAAATCTATTATTTCTAAAATGCATAAACGTTTTCCCATGGATTGGCAGCACTGATCCGAAAAGTGCTGTACTAATCAGATTGAGCCGCTGCACACGTCTGCATATTCAAGTGTGGCAATCAAGAGTTTCAAAAAGGGGAAAGAGCAGATGGTCCACAGTCACCACATGCTGCTGAAATAGCAATATCAGCTTTTAAATCTGATGTTGTCATTTCATGACATGGGAATTAAAATAAGTATCTATGAATTATTTATCAGCCAGGGTAGAGTTTGGGAAATCACAAACAGATCCCAGGTCACAAGGGGATTCTTTTGTATTTTTTACTCTTTTTAAACTTGGATGGTTTTCATATTTTTTTTATGGTTTCTAAGACATAAACCCAGACCTGTTATGAGACATACACTTGTTTCAGGAGATTTAAAAAGTGTACCTGCCTCAATCGTCTATTTTATAACACTAGCCCAAGCCACACTCCCTGTCATACTTCCATACCCAGAAGATGTCCTTTTCTTTTTTCAACACTTTCAACACACTATGATTACAGAACATGTTTACCTTTAGACTCGGGAACCTCACCCGGTGACCCTTCAAGGCAAGAGGCAATAAAAACACATGGCTGCACCACATGCTCACAGTTCGCCTGTCAGTCAATAGTCAATAATAAGCTAGTGATGCAATGTAAATCTTGGAACCCAACTGATCATCTTTGAAATAAAGGAAGCCATTAGCCTGCAGGCAGCCATGTACAGAGCCAAAGATAGAGTAAAAAGGTCCCCAATTGGTTCAGGCATCTGATTTAAAATAACCATAGAAAGCCAAAGACCTGCATTGATAAACTCTGGGTTCTCTTCAGGGTGCGACAGGAAAAACCAGTGTGAATCCTGACAGACTGTTGTGATCCCTGACAATGCAATCAATGCCCTGGTGACCAAATCACACCAGCAGTCGGACTGTGAATCCAGCAATAGAATGGGTTTCCTAAAGCAAAACACATAACTCACAATACAATAAATTATTATTATTATTATCCATTGTCTGCCACTCATCCTGCAATCAGGGTCGCGGGGGATGCTGGAGCTTATCCCAGCTGTCATCTGGGGAGAGGCGGGGTACAACCTGGACTGGTTGCCAGTCAATCAAAGGGCCATATATACAGACAAACAACCATTCACTCATTCGGAGTAATTTTCCCAAATTTTTCAAATTAACCTGCTGCTTGTTTTTGGACTGTGGGAGGAAACCAGAGAATCTGGAGGAAACCCACGCAGACACAGGGAGAACATGCAAACTCTACACAGAGATGTCCCCTTGTCGGATTTGAACCATCATCATTATTATTATTATTATTATTATTATTATTATTATTATTATTATTATTATTATTATTATTATTATTATTATTATTATTATTATTATTATTATTATTATTGTTATTATTATTATTAGTAGTAGTAGTAGTAGTAGTCGTAGTAGAAGTAGTAGTCGTAGAAGTAGTAGTAGTAGTAGTGGTAGTAGTAGTAGTAGTATTATTATGTGGTGGTGGCAGTGTGGTGGTATGCCTTTCTGGCATGTCCTTGTTTCCTCATAGTCCTCTGGTTTCCTCTGGTTTCCTCCCACAGTCCAAACACATGCAGTTGGTTAACAGGAGACCCTGACCTCCCCAGATTTGTGAATGAATGGGTGAATGGTTAGAAGTCTGTAGAGGATCTGTGAATGAGAGAATGAATTGTTTTTTACCTCTATATGATGTGTGAATGAGAGTGAATAGTCGTTTGTGTCTACATGTGGCCCTCTCATTGACTTCTGACCATTTCAGGGTGTTCCTTGCATCTGGCCCGATGTCAGCTGGGATAGGATGCAGCCCCCGGTTTCACAACACTAAGTGCAGGATAAGTGTTATAGAAATTGAATGAATTAGTGAATGAAATAATTAATACATGAATTTGTTATTTGGTAGAAAAACTCATAATTCCACAGATAAATGTAGCATGAATAGCGCAAAAGACATTAAAGGGCTGAAGATGATATAGAAAATAAAGTGCTTCCAAGACCAAACTTCTCCATTGAAAAGAGATTTTATTTCGGTCAGTCTGTGCTACTGCGGTCGCATTGATAATTGCTGTTTCCAAATAATCAAAACAACAATGTCAATTTTCTACATTTGTCTTATTACTTTTGCTGTATGGGCCATTTCCACCTTCGTGTAGCACAAAATTTGGACAGGAAAATACTGTTTGATCTGAAGATTAATATTAAAAACTGAAAGTTTGGTGACCCGCAGGAAACTGATTCATCGTTAGGTTTTGGTGGTCTACGGCCCCTCACAATGGTGTGAGACTCAGCCTGAGCAAATTCAAATTTTATAAAGAAGGAACTCAAACCTCCTGCCAGAGTACATAATGGATAGGCTTATTTTCACATCTAAGCCGTGCTGCCTTTGATATTTAGAGGTAAAAACACAGAATCAATTGTGAATACATCTTGTTTGTATTTTAGAAAATATTTTTCACTATTCCATCTGTCTTTCAAGGGGCTCTAAACTATTCTTCATTTGCAAAGAAGGATCAGCTTCATAGTTCATAGTTTCTTTTGTTCGACTGCAGCTGTACAACTCCAGATTGTTCTTGCTTCAAGTTTTATATACAACCCCCCCCCCTCCTCCCACCCCCCATGAAAACCATCTCTGGTCACCAAGGGAGTGAGATGGTGTGGAAATCTGTATCCATTGTATTCCGTTTGAGGATTGCATTAATCCTCAAGTCATCCATAAGTCAGCCTTAGCCGTACAAGATAAATATTGAACAGTCAAGCAACATGAAGCAGAGACACGCACACACAGACAAACACACACACACACACACACACACACATACACACACACACACACACACACACACACACACACGCAAGCACATACACATGCACACACGCATCCTGTCCGAGCAGAGATACACACGAAGAGAAGCACAAACACGTTACACTTGACCGGGCGCTAGCACACTGTACCACGGATGAAAGGCGATATCAGGCCCTGTTTGCAACAAGGTGAGGTAGGGGACATACTGTCTGAGTTCTTCTTAACACAGCAGACCTGACACCAGCAAGGCTGAGAAGGAAGACAGCTTTTCCCTACACACGCCTCAGTTCCATCGCTCCCTCTCCCTCCCTTGCGTGCCACTCCACTCAGACAAGAATCCCTGACCTCAGTGGTGTGAAACGGGGTGGAGGGGAGATGGGAGTGCAAATAAAGCAAGAGAGCTGTCAAAAGAATGCATGCATCATGCACTTGACAGGAAGTGGAAGTACAGATGCCGGCCCTCATCATGCCGGCGCAGCACCACGGATGAACATCTCAATTCAGACAGTAGGGAACAAATGAAGATACATTCATGGAACATCTCACATCTACTGCTGCTAACTCTAATATGAACATCTTTCCAGTGTTTTTTTTATGTAGGAGGACATAAATATTATGAAAAGGAAGTATGTAATTATAGAAAGCTGTTAGCAGCTTTGTTTTTCTTTGTTTTGCGGATGAATGATAATGAAAACATGCAGTAGTTAACAGAATTGATTATGTAATCTCATGAAGTTATTTTTGAGGTAGCTTCTCACCACCCAGGGGTCTCTGGAAAAAAAAGCAGTGTTATGAATATTCCCTCTAATTTTGACTGCCTCTCTTTTTACATCTGATCTAATCAAGAATATAAAATGATTATTGAGTGCCAATGTCATCGGGTCTTGCCTCTTTCGGAAGGAAAAAAATTGCTAATCGGCAGTGAGTAATGGCAATAATAACCCAGCTTCCTTATAATAAGGTAATCAATTCAATCTCCTGTCAGTTGGCAAGAATAATGATTCATCTATATTCCCTGTGGACATTATAACCCAAGGTTCTCTATTGATGGAGGCTGAGCAGACATCTGTTCTTTAATATTATTTGTTGTGTCCATTTCATTGATTATAAGTGTGCCGATTAACAGAGCGCTCATTGAGTAACATACATCAGGATTCAGTTTTGTTCCCTGATGAATGAGGTGCTGGCTTCTTTCCCTGTATCAATCACGATTATTTCCACTTTGGACTGTTTCCCACTTGCACATCATTATTGTTTTATTTTTCTATCAAATCCAGGAAGGAAGACGCGCTCACTGAAGTGAACTGCAGTCCTTCTTCCAGCAAAGGAAGAAATTGCATTGCCAAAAGAATCACACAAACCACCTTTGGCATTTGCACAACCGATACATGTTGTAAAACCCAGAGGAGAGGGCGGGGGTTTTAGATTTCCGTTGAACACCCACATGCTTGGCCTTTTGTAGCTGCGATAATACCGCAGCGCTGCCCCTTCAGAGACCTTCTGAGGGGTTTTGGGTAAAGTTGCAGAGAATTTGCAGAAACAGAGGAATGCTAGCAAGTGATTAGAGCTTCTCTCTTTCCTTTGGAGAAACGCATCGCTCTCTGAGGGGGAAAGAAATCAGAGAAAGAGGTCACGGAAGGATATTGAACATAGCTCGAAACAAGTCTGAATTTCAGGATATTAGCGCTGACATGAAATAACCAAATCAAATTAAGTGAAATTGAATCCCCCTTTTTCTCTGCCCTGAAATTCCCTTTCTTTCAAAGCAGGCACAAAGGAAAAATCGATGGCGTATGAATTGATATTAATGTTTGGCATTATGCAGCTAAAGGAAATCATTGCAACAGAAGAGGAGCATAAGGCCTTTATGAACACCATGTGCTGAACCAAATCACTATACTTGCCGATTCCTTAAGCTTCCTCCGTCAGGACACGAGCCAGTGCCACCTTGTAGCTTCTTTCCCGCGCACAATTGGACTCCACCGAAGAGATCACCTGGGAGTTTCGGCAAAACTTGCCAGATCTGAGTCAAGCAGATGGAAAGCAGAAATCCCACTTCATTGTTTCTTTTAATTATCTTCTCCTTACTTCCCTTTTTGCAGGAAACAGTCCTGCCATACACAGGTTAGTGAGCTGAATTTACAAAGTATCCCGATCTCCAATGCACCAGCTTCCAGCCTTGTTAAAAATAAAAGAAGAATAACTGAGGAGACGAAAATTCAATTTCAACAAGGAAGATGGAGATGTAACGAGCTTGTAGTCGAGACAATGAAAAACAGCCGGGTGATGATGAGTGTTGGTCTTTTATTCTTCAATGTGGTCTTCTTCATGAACACATTTGAGTCTTACCTTGCTCATGCTTATTTCACGATTATGCTTATTTTTTATAAATTTTGTTTATGTAGTACCCAGTTCAATTGTGCATATTTTATAAATACCTGTAATTTACTTTTATCGCGCTTTGCTTCACTTGGCTGTCTACCAGGCCTCAAGAAACAAATTTTATTTTCATCAGATGGGAATCACAATAAAAAATCCTTGAATCCCTTGAATCCCATTCATAACTGCTTGTGAGATATAAAACAGAGCCAGAGCAGATATAAAATGTTATGGTAAATTAAATGCTAAAAAAATTTCGTCTCGAACGATACTTCACAAGGCAGAATCGCATTTGGTGCTTGTGTTTGGGTGCGTGGGAGTCAATATCCTTCATGAGTGAAAATTCACTCGTGAAAAAGGGGAGAGCTTGTTTTTTTAATTGGTACTCATTAAAGTTTGAAGTGCATTGGATGCCCTGGGTAAAAGCAAGAAATTCAAAATGTACTGAAATTGCAAGCAAGAAAAAAAAGCCATGAAGAAAAATCCTCTAATAATTTATTGATTAGTCCCAGGAGGACGGCCACTGAAATGTCATTGACCGGAGAGGGAGGGGGAGTTGGAGGAAGATTCATACAAAGGCGGGTATTGTGGGGTTTCTTTTCGACGAGGCCCTGCGAACCTATGTCGTTAAACTCCATCACTATCACACATGACTTATCAGTCAGTAAGTATGTGTTTAACCAAGACTTGGTCCATAGTGTGGCTCAGTTGACATTGTTTCCTATAATAGTACTTGAGATTACATCAACCTCAAATGGCATGTGAAAGTGGACTCTCAGGTTACTGACAACCTCTAAATGTTACTCTGAGGACATCTTTGTAAAATAACCTTGTTAGCATTTTAACTTAAAACTTTTTATCAAATTAAATGATTCGCCTCCTGGTCCAATTTTCTGAGAACGGATGACGATTGAAAGTTTAACCAAAGTGGCCTCTTCATCCTCCCCAAGATGGCTGACAAATTACAGAGCAGGACTGGGGCGATCATTCATTTGGCCTTCAGACCTGTATTTGGTGCTCATGGGCGGAGGCTTTCAATATTTATATCAAATCTGAATAAAAGCATGAACCTGTCAGACCCTGGATGCATTTAAATATTGAGCAGCCTTCCATCATTTCTTTCCCTGGGCCAACTCTTCAGATGAAAGGTAAGAGGGTGGAATAGATGTGGTCAAGCGATCTGAAATTGCTGATATCTGCATCCCTTTGAAAATCAATTGCCTTTGTCATCAGGGGCTGGTTCTTTGATATCTCTTTCATTTTGTCACCATGATGCCCGGCCTCCCGGGTTTTTTAAAGAGTAAAACAGCTCTGGTATTAATGCTAAGTGACTGTATTTTTCACAGCCATTTGATCCTAAGAGGCAGATGAAAGACACAGATTTGAGATCCTGCTGTCACTCTGGAAAAGATGAGAACTTAGGAAGCAATTATGGAATGAGCAAAAGTAGATTTGTATGGCTCCGAGATTCCTTCGCCATTACGTTGACAACTACAACTATTTGCTTGAGTTACTACGCTCCTGCGTTTCCTGTCTGGACAGACAGTCAAACAGGTTTTTACAAGAAGAATCCGAATAGAAACATAGAATGGAGCAGTTATGAACACAATGGGCCATAAAAGAACATTCAGAACATCTCATACCTTAAAATTTGCACTTGGAGAAATTATGGCTGGATAATATCAACAAGTTTCTAATATGATGAACTGGATCGCCTCCAGGAGCACTAGGCAATATTTTTGTAATGATTTTTGCAGGGAAAAGGGAACTAACTCTGACACCTTTTTACATCCATTTACTGTTCGTCATATCATGGCATGATAAGAGAATTATTCATTGCATTTGCCAAAGTTGATTTGACTGTGTTATATTACCAGAAACAAGCCACAAACCCCTCCTATATTCATTTTGACTAAAAATCAATTATTTCAAAGGGATACCACAGATCAGGCTTTTTGAAACGTACTCGGAGATTGACTGCTGATCGCTGAAAAAACATGAAAAGGTATTTGAACTTTTGATGACTTGCTTGTATAAACCACTTCAAACGTGTGTCCAGAGCTGGAAGGATATCTAAATGCTAAGTGGAGACTGGACTGAAGCACTGAAGTGCACAACACTGCTTAATCCTACTATAATAACTATCTCCTGCACTTAAAGCCCTTATTATCCCTCTCTCCCCACTACACACACAGACATACACACATGCCGCTCCTCTTGGTACAGTGTCTGACATGAACAGATCAACTGTAAAGTTAACACCGTACATTTTTTCCACTTCTAGTTAATGTGGTGTCATTATTTTTACATCCCCAACACTGACTGTACAACAAATATCCAGCTGGCTCATGTTGAGATTAGAAAAACAAGAGATCAAAAAGCAAGAACTTTCACCTGCATGGTGTTTGCTTTTTCTTCTCACCGTCATCCCAGAAATAATTCTGTTATTCTACAGTAACCCTTCATAGAATCAACACAACCAGAACATGTCATGCAGACAGTTTGTGATTAACATATTTGTAGGAATGAATAAATACATTTATTAACAAGCAGATAAATAGATGGATAAACAAGATACAAATAAATAAATAAATGAAGGGGTAGATAAATAAATCAATTATTGAATGAAAAAATAAATGTTGAAGACCTCCTGAGTGTGCGTAAACGGTTTGATAATGTTCTTCTCACAGTACAGCAATAAAATTGTCAGCAGTAAGAGCAGTGGTGGATTTTAAAACACTGTGAATAAATTGAGCTTTTTTTATTCTAAACTCTATTTTTATTCATTCATCTTTCTACTTTTTGTGCCAAACCCTGGGCCCTGATTGCAGCAAATTTGCACTCACTAGCATTACTTTCACAGGATATTGGAAAGGAGCCATCTTTAACATTAGTGTTTACAAGAGCGAGATTGATACTTTGCAAAGTTAAATGATGTGCGCTCTGAGATGAGCAGACACCGTCGATGCATTTCAATTGTCCTTTTTTTATACAAGCCTCCATTCACTTGCCCCAGACTCCTTCCCTTGAGGGAATCCCCATTGCTATCTGAAGTGCCTTTGCTATACTCTGATAATTGAAGTGAGCCTCCTCAAATCAGCCCCTCCAGGGCTGAGTGAGCAAGGCAACGTCCATATCCGCCTCATCTCACTCTCAGTCTCATAACCCCTCCCTTTTTTTCAAACCTTGATCTACTTGCCGAACGCAAACCGCCTTGGTTTCGAACCATCTGCTCATAAACGCAAAAATAGCAATACTGATGGTCAATGAGTTTGCACGACAACCAATTTGTGCATAATTTGGTCCGTCTCATCATTTCCTGTCTCTGAAGGGATCCTGGATAAAAACCCAGGATATCAATCAGACTTTGAAATACTCTCAAAATGAGCACAGTCTGTAGCACTTACACCTTACGGGAGCAGCTAGTCATGGAGCACATCAAGTCGCCCCCTCCACACACACACCAGTTCTCATATCGGTCGAATCGCTCGACTGATGACGCCGTCTCCACTGCCCTCCACTAAGCCCTCAAGCACCTCTACACTAAGGACTCGTATGTAAGAATGCTGTTCGTCGACTGCAGCTCAGCATTCAACACGATCAACACCCAGAAGCTCACTCATAAACTGGACCAGCTGGGGCTCAACGCCTCGATGTGCAGCTGGCTGTTGGACTTCCTGACGGGAAGACCGCAGGCAGTACGGGTCGGCAGGAATACATCCTTTACCATCACTGTAAACACAGGGGCTCCCGAAGGTTGAGTGCTGAGCCCCTTTCTGTTCACGCTGCTGACGCACGACTGCAAACCGACGCACCAATCAGGTCCAATTGCTGTGAGAAGAACATTTTGACAAGAGTTGACCATGACCTGTATGACTAAAGAACCTTCTTACACAGACATACAAGCACTCTCGCACTCTCTCTTTCCCATGTCTTGACAATGAACCTATGTTTCATTTGGGTCCATGTTTTTGGACTGTGGGAGGAAACTGGAGAACCCAGAGGGAACTCGCACTGACATGGGGAAACTCCGCAAAGAAAGGCCCACTGTCGGAATCGAACCATGGACCTTTTTCTGTGATTGTTTTTCTATTCCCACCTAAGGAAGGCTTCTGTCAAACTTTTTGGACAGTTCCAACAAGTCCTTACAGAAAAGAGGAAACCGTTTGACAGGTTTGTTGTCAGTAAAGTGGTTAAAACTGACATTTCCCTCTGATTTCTGGCCTACAACTCAATAGTACATGCCCCTGAGTAGTAATAAGAATGAAACACTAAACTGCACTTAACTGTTCGCAAGGAACTGCTGTCACTTAGCTGAAGAGATGAGACAAGGAGACAAAAGAAGATCTCCTGAACAAGAGAGACAATGATGTGAGGGAGAGGGGACTGAAGAAGTACTTGTTAAAAAGAGGTGAGGAGAACAGAAGGGGTAGAGGGGTGGAATGTGAGCAGCAAAAATTGAGGAAAGGCTTGAAAGAGTGAAGCAGAGGAGGAGATGTGGAACAAGCATGTTGGAAACAAAAGAACAGTGTGCATTTTGGCGAAGGGACAGTATTGTTACAATTATTTGGGGGGTTTTGCAAATCTTTTTAAGAGATAAATTAGAGATTACCTGCTGCTCAAAGTAGCCTCAGATGTGCATATGGTTTACTGTACTCCAATTTAGGTAATTTGCCCTCTATTTTCAAAATATTAAATTCACAGCTTTGTAAGCAGCATCTCCTTGGCACTGAATGGCAATCAGAGCACTATGCAGTCAATTCACATGAGAACAACAGCAAGCTAAAGATTGATTCTTTTATCATTTCCGCTAACAACAATATGTTTTAGGAGTAAACTCTGACTGACTAAATCTGCCTTGACCATGTCAATTCCAAAAGCCTACTTCAGTGCGATATGTGCGCAGATCAGGATATCTGATTATGTAATCTTGACAATTTTGATAATTTACTCACTCACTAACTATTCATTCATTTGTTATCTACCTATTCCTGTGCGTAGTGGCCCCAGCAGGGCCAAATGTAGAGACAAACAACCATCCTTTCTCTCATTCACATGTCTCCAGTGAACCTCCTGCATATTTTTGGATTGTGGAGAACCGGAGAACCTGGAGGAAACCCATGTAGGCTCAGGGAGATCCAGGGTCCTTCTTGCTATGAGGCGGAAGTGCCAATCTTGAACCTCACTATGCTCACAACCTCACAATGCTCACAACCTCACAATGATCCTCACTGCAAATGTGCTGCCCACTTACTATCTACCTTAGCTAATATTAATCCTTTCTCAAACAGGGTCATTATTTTGCAAGTCCCGAGCCATGAGATGTAAATCCATTCTGGCTAAATGCAAGTCGAAGCCCAAGTGAAAACAGAGTAATGTCAATTGTGCACACCAGACATGGGGCCAGAAGTTGGATTGTTTTTGGGGATGGCTGAAGATTATGAAACAATAACACAGAGAACAATTTTGACAGGAGGTCAAACCTTTCGGTTCAGAGAGCCGAACAGCACCCACACAGTATCCTTTACCGTGAAGAAGTCAAAAGGGTTGTCAGGGCCAGACGGGACTCAAGCGCCAAATAGAAAATCTTGAACAAGAACACCACCAAATTTTGGCACAGATACTGCCTCCTGGGTAATCCAATCACCAAATATGAAGGAGATTGGATTTGTGGCTGTTGTGAACTGGTGATGGACACGCAGATATAGAAAGATTCCCACTCAACAGCCCTTTGCAAGTGTTATTTTACAACTGACAGTACTACCTTTGTATGAGAGAGAGCAAAGAGCTCGCCAACAACATTACTTTGATGGGTACAGGCACTTAATTATTGAAATCCTGATCGTGATTACAAAGACTCCAAAGGAGAAAAAAGGTCTGTAAAACGGAGGGGGTCTGAACAAGTGTCCTTCTCGACACTCCATCTGCCAGGAATACTGCTGGAGTGTTGCCTGTAAGCATTGTCGCAGCAGGAGTTGGCAGCAAGTTTGTGCGCCAAGAAGTTCCCTCATGTGTGCATATGTGAACTTGGCCTATATTGATGCATTCAGATTGAGGAGTGGTGACCGGGGAGCTCACATGACATCGGTATCAGAGACATACTGTCAAAGTTGTGAATGCTCACTAGAAAGGACAAGGAATATACCGAGTCATGCTTGGCTTATTCATGGCCGCTGTCCTGCAGGGGATTTCGATGCACAAGAGACTGGTCTCTGTATGTGTTCGGGAACAGTGTGGACTTCTCTCATCCCTGGTGTTTGTTGAACGACTGCCAGCCTTTATCATGACTCCCCATATTTCCATATCCATATATGGATGAACCCTTCCTGTTTTATTGGGCTAAATTTGTACCAGATACAGCACTCGACAACATTCACCTGACAGATGCAAGATGGGATCTATCAATCAGGTTCCATATTTGGGTGACAGTGCATTGCGGTATTCCCAGGATCCTCCATTAAAAATTTATGAGAATAGATAGATTATCTTTCTTTTTCATAATTCAATTCACTTGAATAATGAAGAGGTGTGGGAAAGACTTAACGCTGATGAGAAGGCTGGAATACAGAGCTGTCAACTTTCCCAATAATATTTTTTAAACTATGAATCAGGAAAAACTTTATTTGTCCCGGAGGAGCAACTACTATGCAACAACTATGCCTTGCGATACAGGTTTCTCCCGCCAATAATGAAGTAAATCTCAAGTGAACACACTTTAAGTGTTTGGAAACAATTGAATTAATTCATCACTGTATCTATACATTTATAGTTCTGCATTGAATACTGTATTATGTTTATTTCCCCACCAGTTCAAAGGCTGGCAATGAATTTCCTTGTCAAAATCTTCTTCTCGTAGCAACTAGACTTGATTTTCTTCCCTTGAAGACACTTCACCTCTCCAGGGTAGGAGGCCGGTCTAGGTTGTAATTGCTTACGATGCAAATGTTTTGCAGAAACTACATCAAAGGGATTGTTGTGTTAACGGGGGTGTAATTAGCTGGGAATAAAGGTACAACTTCTGGGAGACCAGACCAAAGTTTTACTGCTAAATGGCAGCCCCTCCAAGTCTGCAGCAAGAGCTTCTTGCCTTCTCCTCATCCAGCTCTCACTCCTTCCTCCAACTGTGTCACCACTTCCTGTTACCTGTCCAATCACAAGGGCTTATTCATATCAGTGATATTCCTGGCCTAAAAAAAAACAGAAGGATTGCATTCCTTTCTTTTGATATGGATTGGGTGACCAACTCGGTTTCTCTTTAGAGACGGAGACCATTTAGACCATTCAAAATCAGAGACCACATGGGAGAAATGAGTCATACAGATAGTCTTCACCCGGAGTCACAGGTGGATTTGTGAAAAGTCATTTAGTCTGGGATCTGGAGTGCCCTGGATAGAATTGTGGAGACTGACAGTGATCATAACCCGCCTGACGGGAAGGATTAATGCCGCAATGGACAGCAATTACTGGCCTCTCTTACAGCTGCCAGTCATGGGTCTAGTTTCACCCACAGTGGGAACACCCAATCAACAGGAGATGATATACTTGTTTGGCCAATGGTTTGAGATTATTTGTATTGAAATTTAAATACATCCCCTATTAAGAACGAAGTGAAAAAAATCAGCATGGCTCTACAAGTCTTCCTTGTTTCTCTGGAAATGAGACTTGGCAAAGAGCCTTCGTCACAGCCATGCCAGGCCATGGAGATGACGCACAGATTGGCCTGTGGAAATCTATGAGGGGTAAGTGCACAGACGGTGTTTTAGAGAGATTAGACAGTTTTTCATACAACACAGAAAATCGGCTAATTCAAGGAGGGTATCTGAAATGGCCGCTCTTCATCTTAACGGGGATGAACAGAAATACATTCTCTAGACAATGCAGGGTAATGTGTTTCAGAACCAGAGGCACATGGCGAGACACAAAAGAAACAACCAACTGTTTCAGCTTACAAGTGAGAAAGAGTTCATCACTGATGTTCACGACTCCAAACTTTCCAACATATCAGTCGGAGACCTGAATTCAAGTAACGATGCCTGTGTCGAAACAAAAGGGATTTTCAGGTCTGTCTATTTTGTGTCTGGGCTGTCTGAATGTTTCAAATGATGTGCACACTGTGTGTGTGTGTGCTTGACTGTCTGAGAGTGAGAGAGAAAAACAATGGGTAGCACATGGACTATTTTATGCAATCTCTTTGGATACTTTCTATACATCATTTTTATTCATCTATTTATCTGCTGAAAGTTTGTTTGGTGGAAACCTCATATCATCACATGTGTGCATGGTAAATTGACTTTTGAATGTCAGACTTCGCCCCTGTAGTTACCTGACAGCACAGACCATTTTGTTTCCTTTGACTGAAGTACGGTTGAGCATCACCATTGCTTTTCTCAAATCGAATAGGTCTGCTTGCGCAGGTTCACTTTCGATTCCTGCCTAAGATCGATTTAACAATGTTACGCTTCCGGACAGTTTGGTTAAAATACAATTGTTCAGGTCAGATAAGAATCTGATTATACCACTTTTGATTGTTCCAGGTATCATCTTGTGTTGCACTTGAATGGCTTCATTGAGAATTGATCTGAGAGTCAAATGCTACAATATTACAAAGACTTATAACGAAAGGAAAATTGGGGAAATTGCCAAAATGTGCGAATGAGAGAGTGAATTGTTTGTCTGTATATGTGACAACGAGTCCAGGGTGTACCTTGCCTCTTGGCCGATGGCAGCTGGGATTGGCTCCAGCATCCCCCGTGACCCTGAGTAGAATGAGCAGCAGACAATGGAAGGATGGATGGATATAACTAAAGGAAGCATACATTTTATTGACATAATTTGTTTGGAGGTCCTGCAATACAAGACGAGGCAAAGCTCTACATAGGGATTATGACTTTGCTGGATTCTGAAAAGCCCTGGTACTTGTCCATTATTCTATCCATTACACCCTGCACTTAGGTCTCAGGGATGGTGGACCAGTCGGCAGTCGATTGTAGGGCCAACTATAGAGAAAAACAACCATTCACGCTCTCATTCATACATTTGTTCAAATCCTCCAAATTGTTTTGGACTTTGGGAGGAAACCAGACAACCCTGAAGAAAACCCACCCAGTCATGGGGAGAACATGCAAACTGCCCAGAGACAGGCCCAGGGAATCAGGGACAGACAGGGAATCGGACCAGGGTCCTTCATGCTGTGGCAGAAGCACTAACCATTGCGACACCATGCCACCTCAATCTACATTACCTTGGTACAAAATGTTCCCTCAACCCCAAACCTCCTGGCAAAAAGTACCTGGTCTGGGGGTAGGATTTTCAGACTATCTGCAATTCTTTGAAGGCTTAGGAAACACTCCAAGAATGTTCCACCAATCCATATTCTTCAACAAACAAAGAACGCTGATTGGTAGAAAACAGTCGCAGCGTTTCCCTAGGTTAAAACCAGTTGCACGGCTGCAAGCTCTGTTTGTTTAATTTCCACGTGCTTTTGCTTTCATTGTCGAGAAATGTGGCAGCAGATGAGACTGTAAGAGAAGCAGATGGACGACAAGGTACAGGCTTTGAGGTTGTTTGCAAAGGAAGATATTCAGGGGGACTTCGAAAACAACTGAGTGAGGATAGATGGGGGGGCGCAGGGAGCCTTATTTGGCATAATCATGGTAGTAATACTAATTGGACATTGCTTTACATGTGAATCAATGTGAGCTTTTCTATTCTAACAGTCAATAGTAATAACAACTTCTAGGATTACTATATTAAAGGTAATTTTTTTCTGATTTTGTGGCACCCCCTGGAGACAACGGCACCCTTAGCATTTGGCCGTGTACCCTAATGGCCCGGCCAGGTCTGACCCCTTCTCCAGTCATTGGCTTGATTTGAAGAAATCATCTTAAACTTTAAGGTGAGGAGGATACGCAACGAGACCAGATTACAAGGAATTCTTTTCCCCTGGTCAATAATGTCCTTGGATTTCGGAGGTAATGGGTCATTCTTTCCAAAAATCGAACAGTGCGGTTTGTTTTCATTGCTGAATAGTTTGATTTCACACACGCCGTGACCTCCGGCAGCTGCTTCAAGAGGTGTTCTGAATCTTTCTGTTCATGGCAGCATCCATGTATTCCATCTTCACAAGGATCTATTCCCTCTAAACAGTTTAAGGTTCAAGAAAAAATGCACCTGGAGGGATCTACTGCTCTTTCAGTCCGCTGTACCGCTTTTTGTCCAAAAAGAAGACTACACCAGTGAGTGCTCAGACAATGGTTGGAAATAGTTTGAAGGTTTAAAGTGTTCCTCCGATCTGCAGTTTGCACCACCTGGCACCTAGCTCAGCTTCCATCCAGTTTCTCTTTGTCTTTGGGATTAAAGAGAGAGAGCATACGTGATTGATCCACCTCCAATTAGAGATTCATTTCAAGAATAGAATCGTTTTTGTTTAACCCTGACAGGGTCTACTGTCCAGAATTTAGAAGCACAGCGCTGCACGGAAAGAATTCCAATTAAAATCTTTTCACTTCATTTGACAAGCTGCGAGAGCAACCAGTGTATTTCATCATGCTTTGTTTCCCACTCATTACATTTAATTTTTCAACATTTCAGCAAGCAATGTTGAATCTACAGACATATCGTGATTTAGTTCCATCACGAATATTGTGAAATCAGGAACCGGCCAAGTTTCGAGCCATCGGCTGACAGCAGCGATATGTCACCAGATATCATTTTCCCAGTTCTAATCAAAATATTAATTGAGCGGCAATGCCAGGATGCCCAGCTTCAATCCATCTGCAGGGAGTATATTAAATAAAGAGTAGCTCCTTCCGCTACTGTTCCCTGGCATAATGCACAAACATTTGTCTTTGAAGAGGGCAGCTTGTCCCGCGAGTGAATTACTCTCCGGTGTTTAAAGAATATTCATTCACTTACTGCCGGAACTACTTGTCTGCTCCCTGCCCTCCTAAATAGCTACAGACCATTATCAGTGATAGAGAGGTTCTTTCTCTCCAGGGGTTGGCAAGCACCTTGTTTTCAGAGCGTAAAGAGTGAATGTCCTTGCTCAGCATTTCCATTGACTGATTGATGGTCATGAAGCCGGGAGTTGTTTTGACCATCAGCAAGATGCCACTTGATTTTGTTTTCTTTTTTTTTGTCCGGAAAGAGCCCTGTTGAATATTTCTTTTTGTTTATTACAATTGTCTTTTCCTAACTCTTGTTTTACATCAGATATGCTGACGTTGCTGTCTGCAGCTACAGTATTTCTCCAGCACCGATACGCCGAGAATTGATGAGGAAGGTTAGGGGGAAGGGGACAGCTGCAGTAAAATAAAGAGATCTAAACCATCGGAGAGGTATATAATGTAAATGGCGCAATAAAACTAAAGATGACATAATTATGAGGTGTTAAGAGTGTAGCGTGAGAACGGAAAAAGAGGTTTCTGGTTCGATTAATCAGCGATCTGAGGTGGGTCAGGGAGCGCATCAGTGGTCCAAATCTAACACACCTGCAACAAATGATTGGTTAAGTATTGCTCCTCAGCAGGACGGTGAGATTGTGTCACCGCGTCGGCCCATTCACCACATCACAGCAGGTGAGACGCTCTGGGATTCTATTGCGCAAAGGGTTCCCACTCTGAAGTTGATGGAGCTGTGGGTGGGGTAGGGTTTGGGGTGGGTGCACTTCAGTTTACACACTTGATGTGTCAAAATTAATCCTACCTATCCAGACAAAGAGAAAAGGAGGGAGATAGTATTTTTTGATAGAAATGTTATTCAGATTGTTTTTGGAGACTCAGTTATCCCCGATGGAAAATGATCAATGACGACGCATTGTGTAGGGACACAATAGTGGCAAATTGCAACAATCAACAAAAGGACTGGTTGATCGTGTGTTTTATGACACAGCGGACAGCAACCATTACACAGAACTAAAAGACCTGTAAGGCAGATAGAGGATTTGACTATTTTTTCTATAAGGATCTGATTACTCCTGGTATGAATGAAAATGCTTTTAACCTTCTTCTTTTGAAAATCAGGGCCGTCAGTACCTGCAGCCAGAGGGTCGCTGTTTAAAAGTTATGATTCAAAAGGAAATTTCTGTGCTTTGCTAAATACTGTATACAGATATGCTTCAAGGCTAGCTCTGATTAATTCCAAACAGTTTGCTGGTGATGCTTATAGTTTAATTTCCCGGGAGTGTTTTTCAGTGCTTCTGTTGCATTGCCAAACTAGGAGTCAGAACAAATCTATTTCTTTTTTTTTCTTTTTTTTTTCGGGGGGGGGTTAACCCCACCCTCTATCTACCATACACACACACATACACACACAAGGCACTGTGTAGAACATAAGTAGGATATGTATGGTTGTTTGTCCTCATATGATGTCTGAATGAGGGAGTGAATGGTTATATGTGTCTATATGTGGCCCTGTGATTGACTGGCGACTGGTCCAGGATGAACAATGCATGATTAAAAAACGAATTACAAAATAAAGCACGGGAAAACTTGGCTATGCCACCAAAGAAAAAAAACAAGCAAAGCAGAGACGGAACGAGAGAACGAGATGGAGGATATGCGGAAGTTGCTAAACCAGATGTAAGAGGAGCTGTTCAAAGTGCCTCAACAGCTATCAAAGCTAATGGGACTTTTTGATGAGGTTAGGCAACTGAAGGAGTTGATTAAAGAAAAAGACAAAACCATCAACGAGCTAGAGAGGAAGATAGATCAATTGGAGCGAAATACGCGAATGGACGACGTAGTTATCAGCGGCCTGAGCGTAAAACCCCACTCCTATGCCAAAGCGGCAGCAGGGGGAAGAAACATCAACGCGGATACTGATACTGAGGACTTTCAGTCACTGGAGAGACAGGTTGTGATATTTCTGATGGAAAAGGACATACACCTAGATGCCAAAAACCTCTCGGCCTGTTATACAAGTGTATACACTTGTGTCCCTCCTTGGAAGTCCAAGGAGGGACACAAATAGGCCTGCCATTATTTTGCGCTTTGTAAATCGTAAACACAAAGTTGAGTTCCTGCATCAAGGGAGGAAGCTAAAGGGGTCTGATGTTTATCTAAATGAGCATCTTACAAAGAAGACCGCAAAAATGGCCAGAGAAGCGCGCATCCTTAGAAGAAATGAGAAAATCCAAGCGTTGTGGACCAGGAACTGTAAGGTGTTCATTCAGTTAAAGGGATCCACTGCGGAGCAAGCCAGAGTAATAATGGTGAGAGAACTCAAGGACCTTGATCAGTTTCGCTGATGGAAACAACTTGCTATACACAGGACAGAAGGAATATTCGTGTGTGTGAATCGGGACTGCACTTTTGGTAACATTATGATACTCACGTTATTTTTCTTCTATTTTCTTTCCTTCTCTCTGTGTATGTGTGTATGCGTGTGTGTGCATGTGTGGAAATGTTGACTGCACATAACGTCAATCACAAAACAGATGGCAGACAATGAGTGTGGATTGTCTTTGAAGGTGAATTGGAATGAACAGGAAATATGCTGATGATAAAAGTGAATTGATAATCGAAGACATGAACTTAAATGTATTTGATACCTTAAATTACAAAACAAATGACTTTGGCAAAAATATAAATCCAGACAGTCACTTCTACAATCACATATCAAAGGACTCTTAGTATTTTTCTGATGAATAATTTAATGAAGTAAATATGGAAGGAGCAATTAGTGTAATTCATTTCAATAGTAGGAGTCCATACAAAAATTATGAAAATATCAAATAATACCTAAGTAAACTTAATCAATTTAAAGTCATAGCGGTGTCAGAGACCTGGTTAGATACAGATCAAGCCAGTGAAATAGAACTGGAAGGATGCAAGCTGTCAATAGGACTAATAAAAAAGGTGGTGGGTTGGCCTTGTATGTGGACATTGATTTGAGATGTAGTCTTGTAAAATGTAAGTCAATCACAATTGACGGAGTTCGAGAATGTATATCAGTTGAAATTGAAGTGGTTAAATCCAAAAATATTGCTGTTAGTTGCCTGCATTGGACACCAGGATCATGCATCGATACATTCAACCAAACCATTGATAAATTATTCAATATTTTAAATAAGGTGCATTTTGCCTGTGGCGATTTTAATATAAAACTTTTGAACTCCCATGATAACATGCAAACAAACAAGTTCATTACAACATTACACTGCATAGCAATAATCTATTCCCATTAATAACCAAACCTACAAGACTTACAACTGAAACAGCAACTTTAATTGACAATATATTTATCAACAGCTTTAAAACACAAACCACAGCTGGGTTACTCATAAATGATTTTATTGATCACCTTACTGTGTTCATTATTTTCCATCAGCTACTTAAAAGGCAAGATATATCAAGTACATCTCAAACAACATACAAAACTGAGACATAGAACCCCGGCAGCCATGGCTGCCTTAAGGGCTGATCTATGGGACCAAACGTGGAATAAGGTCTATGTCACTATTAATCCTGACCAGGCTTATGACATCTTTCTGACCAAACTGATAAGTCTTTATGAAAAACATTGTCCACTAAAGAAACAAATGATCAAAGAATCAAATAAGTGAGATAAACCGTGGATCACAAAAGGCATAGTTAATGCTTGCAAAATGAAAAATTACCTCTATAAATTATTTGTACAATTCCGATCTAAAGAAGTGGAAAAAGGATATAAAACATATGAAAACAAATTGACCAACATAATTAGATCAAGTGAAAAACTATATCACAATAAACGACTAGAGGAACAGAAAGATAACATCCAAGGCATCTGGAAAGTTCTTAAATGCTATACTTAAAACCAAATTTAAAAAATTGACTATCCAAAATATTTAGTCAAAGATGGACTAATCATGGACAATTGTAAAGAAATAGCGAATGGATTTAATACAATTTTTGTCAATGTCGGGATCACTCTTGCCAAAGAAATTGCTTCATCATCAGAAATCACGGAAGTAGGCAAAATTTAAAATAATTTTAACTCATTTTTTATGAGAAGTGTAGGTGTAAATGCCTCACAGGCATTTTTCCAACAACAATGAAAATCTCAAAAGTAATACCCATTTTCAAAAGTTGAGACAATGACAAATTCACGAACGAAAGAGCAGTCTCTCCACTTTCTCATTTTTCAAAAATACTAGAAAAACTGTTCGACCTAAGGATGAATGAATTCATAGATATGCACAATATAATTAGCGACAGACAGTTTGGTCGACGACAACAGCCTCTACTGTTCCGGACAAAAGCTAATAGATACAGTCAGGAAAAAATTAGAAAAACTAAAAAGATGGTTAGATTTTAACAAATTATCAATGAATGTGAAAAAACAAAAGATACTAGATTTGGTAACAGAAAAATTGATTATCTAACAAAACAAAAATGAACCAAATGGAAATCAAGAGGGTGTGTCAAACCAAATTTTTGGGGGAGGGCACAATGATGACAGCTTAAGTTGGAAAATTCATTTAAATCATGTGAAAAGAAAAGTATCAAAAATAATCTGCATATTGTGAAAAATTAAAGTAGTTGTGAATCAAAAATCACTCCATTTATTATATAATTCCCTCATCCTTCCATACCTGAATTATTGTGTGAAATTATGGGGTAATAATTATAAAACTACGATCCAACCCATTTTCATACTGAAAAAAAAGCAGTCAGAATAATTAATTATGCAGATTCTTATGCCCCAACAAACCCTTTGTTCATTAAATTAAATATATTAAAATTAAATGGTTTAGTGGAGCTTAACACAGCTGTTGCTATGTATAAAGTTCATAATCACGCGCTCCCCCTCTGTATTTAAGGAAGGTTTAAACCTTGAGAGACTTGCTAGAATCTAAGAGGAATTCATGTTTATCAAAAAAGTAAAGCTAGAACAAACACAAAAGGCAGATGCGTCTCAGTTAGAGGAGTAGATGTTTGGAATAGTTTGGATGATACGTTCAAAAACTCTGAATCAGTAAAAGCATTGAAAAAAAATTCAAATATAAGGTAATAAGAAGCTACACAGAACTAAATCAAAATAAGACATAAACTGCCCTGTAAACAATTTCTTCTTTGTTTGTTTTTCTTTTGTTTATTTTTCTTTGTCTTTATGATAGAATATATCATTTTGAGCGGAGCCCACTGGGGAAAGGTTTGTGTGACCTTTTGTGGGTGTGCTTTGTAGGCAAGGCAATACAAATTATTATGCTCTCATTTTGGTGATTGTTGAGGTTGCCGTGTGCTTGAGTTGTAGTTGAGTTGTAATGGGGTTTGACTTCAAGTAGTGTTTCACTTCAGCCAAAACCCTTTCGGTCATTGTTTAGTGTTTTGTAGTTAATTGTGGTCAATCGTGTCTGAATTAAAGAAGCTGGCTCTAGGAACATGGAATGTCACCTCTCTAGCGGGGAAGAGCCCGAGTTGGTGTGCGAGGCTGAGAGATTCCGACTACATATAGTTGGACTCACCTTGACGCACAGCTTGGGGTCTGGAACCAGGCCTCTTGAGAGGGGCTGAACTCTTTTCTACTCTGGAGTTGCCCTAGGTCAGAGACGCCGAGCAGGAGTGGGCGTGTTGATTGCCCCCCAACTCGGTGCCTGCATGTTGGGGTTCAACCCAGTGGATGAGAGGGTAGCCTCCCTCCGCCTTCGGGTAGGGGGCCGGTTTCTGACTGTTGCTTGTGGCTATGCACTTAACAGCAGCTCAGTATACCCTTCTTGGGGTCCTGAGAGGGGCTGCTAAAGAGCACTGCTTCTGGGAACTCCCTCGTTCTACTGGGAGACTTCAACGCTCACGTGGGCAACGACAGTGCAAATTAGAAGGACATGATTGGGAGGAACGGCCCCCCTGATCTGAATCCGAGTGGTATTTTGCTAATGGACTTCTGGTCTCGTTACGGATTGTCCATAACAAACACCATGTTCAGGCATAAAGGAACCAAGGCACCTTAGGCTACAGTTCTTTGATCGACCTTGTTGTCTTATAGTTGGACTTACGGCCACATGTCCTGGACACTCTGGTGAAGAGAGGGGAGGAGCTGTCAACTGATCACCACCTAGTGGTGAGTTGGCTCCGATGGTGGGGGAGGATGCCAGTCAGACCATGTAGACCCAAGCGTAATGTGAGGGTCTGCTGGAACGTCCATTGTCGAGGTGGCAGCTTAGAGTTGCGGCTGTAAAGCGGTCGGCGCCTGTCAGGGCGGCAACCCTCGAACCCGCTGGTGGACCCCAGTGGTGAGGGATGCTGTCGAGCTGAAGAAGGAGTCCTATTGGGCCTTTTTGGCCTGCAGGACTCCGGAAGCAGTTGACGGGTACCGGCAGGCCAAGCGGCATGCGGCTACAGCGGTCGCCGAAGCAAAAACTCGGGCGTGGGAGGAGTTCGGAGAGGCCATGGAGAATGATTTCCGGTGGGCTTCAAGGAGATTCTGGTCCACCATCCAGCGTCTCGGGGGGGAAGCAGTGCTCCGTCAACACTGTGTACAGTGGGAGCGGGGCGCTGCTGACCTCAACACAGGACGTCGCAGATCGGTGGCAGGAATACTTCTCAGGCCTCCTCAATCCCGTCAGAACGCCTTCCAATGAGGAAGCAGAGCCGGGAGACACTGGGAGGGGGCCGCCTATCTCGAGGGCTGAAGTTGCTGAAGTAGTCAAAAAGCTCTTCAGTCGCAGGGCCCTAGGGGTGGATGAGGTTTGCCCTGGGTTCCTCAAGGCTCTGGATGCTGTCAGACTTTCCTGGTTGACACACCTCTGGAGCATTGCGTGGATGGCGGGGACAGTGCTGCTGGACTGGCAGACCAGGGTGGTGATTCCCCCTTTGAAAAAGGGGGATCGGAGGATGTGCTCCAACTATAGGGGATCACACTCCTCAGCCTCCCTGGCAAAGTCTATTCAGCCGTGCTGGATAGGAGGGTCCGCTGGGTCGTTGAATCTTGGATTCAGGAGGAACAGTGTGGTTTTCGTCCTGGTCGTGGAACGATGGACCAGCTCTATACCCTCAGCAGGGTTCTCGACGGGGCATGGGAGTTTGCCCAACCAGTCTAATGTGTTTTGTGGACTTGGAGAAGGCATTCGACCGTGTCCCGCGGGCAGTCCTGTGGGGCGTGCTCCGGGAGTATGGGTACCAACCCCCGTTATACGGGCTGCTCGGTCCCTGAGCTTGGTCCACATTGCCGGTTGTAACTCGGACTCATTTCCAGTGAGAGTTGGACCCCACCAGGGCTGCCCTTTGTCACCGATTCTGTTCATAATTTTTATGGACAGATTTTCTAGGCGCAGCCAAGGCGTCGAGGGGATCTGGTGTGGTGGCCACAGGATCAAGTCTCTGCTTTTTGCAGATGATGTGGTCCTGTTGGCTCCATCCGGCCAAGGTTTTCTCCGCAGGGTGGCTGGACTCTCCCTTAGAGATAGGGTGAGAAGTTCGGCCATCCGGGAGGAACTCGGAGTAGAGCCGCTGCTCCTCCGCATAGAGAGGAGTCAGATGAGGTGGCTCAGGCATCTGGTCAGGAGGCCTCCTGGACACCTCCCGGGGGAGGTATTCTGGGAGGTCCATCTGGGAGGAGACCACAGGGAAGACCCAGGACACTATGTCTCTCGGCTGTCACTATGTCTCTCGGCTGGCCTGGGAAAGCCTTGGGGTCCCCCAGAAGAGCTAGACCATGTGGCTGGGGAGAGGAAAGTCTGGGCCTCCCTGCTCCGGGCGCTGCCCCGGTGACCCAAGCACGGATGTATGGTTGAAGATGGATGAATGGATGGATAGATAAAGCAAAAACAAACATTAGAAAACTATATACTGAAATAATGAAATTTATTTACTGCTCACCTGTTGTATTCGCGCTGTCAAGATAATGTGGAACCACTGTGGGCAGCCATAAATGTCCACCCTGCTCTTTACTCTGGCCAGCATTTTCAATACAATCATTACCTTCATCAGCATTATCATCTACATCATCATCACTGCAGTGTCTTCGTCACAACACTCAACCTATTATCAGTTTTACCCCAGGCAGAGTATCTGACGTTTCTCTTAAACATAGAAATCAGGTGGTTATTCTGAGCCATCGCTGTCATGCAATCAGCATGCAGTCCACATTTGCTAATGGTCGTTAAAGCACAAGTTCTGAAAAGCTTGGTGAATTCAAGCGTCTCTTTGTCATTGAATGCCATCTTTTGAAAAAAAAAAGGCACTTTGGGAAAATTTCATCCTGCTGGATGTTCTAAAGTCAACCGTGAGTGGGATTAGTGAAAAGCAGAAGCTTTTAGCAACAACACCGTCAGAGGTGCAAAGTGACAGATCACGTAAAGCCACGGAGCAGGGAGGGGTCACTCTCCGCCAAGGACAGCCTGGCTCGGAAGTCATCAGCACTCTTTCACTGACTGCATATTTCCAAACATCCTCTAGTGTTTCCATCAGCAGGAGGCAAACGCATCTAATGGAGCAGTGTGTCGACTTCTTTTCCGTCAGGATCCGGGTCACGGCATCAAATTGTTGAAGGTTGGTGTTGTTTAGCCAATGTTTCCTCTGCAGCTACTGATCTCATTGATGGAACTGACCAATCATCAATGGAGCTCTCACGCTGGTACCACCATATCTACTCACGTAGATATATTAAATCTAAGCTCAGAATGCTTCTGAATATACCATATAAGAAGTGGCTTGTCCAGGTTGACAAATGGAAAATGGCCTAAACATGTGTCTCACACGCTGTTCTCGTATCGCCCCCCAGGGTCAGGTTGTATCCAACAAACAGCTGATAGACTATCACCATCCAACAGAGACACATTGGTTCAACAAAATTGGCGGAGGGGAACCATAAATAACAACATGGCCAGCATTTTAGTAACACCAATATTCCAAAGGCATGAAATCATGGGGATTGAAACCAAAAATCCTGAATGGGATTGTTGGGGTGGTGACGTGGCCAAGAAATCCTATCTTTATACATAAGGAAGTTCAGAATCTGTAGATTCAAACCTCAGCGTTGTCATAACTCTGTTTCAACTCTGTCATTACTCTACCAAATCTGAGCCGAGGTATAAACCTGAATAATGATTCTGAGTGTTGATTTCTTGTGTCTGTGCTGTCACTGTCTTTTCAGCGAAACCCTCCCCCGCCTACGAAATGACTCGTGAAGCGACACAGATCCTGTTAAAAGTGACAGTTCTGCATCATATGAGGAGAGCAATTATCACAGCGCTGCAAATGAAACAATGTATTCGACAAATTGAAACATGGCTCTTCTTAATGGAGGAAAGGGCATCTTTCTCACAGGTCTTAAATTTTGTGGACGATCACAGAGTGTCCTTTGTAATTCGACTGAAACAGTAAAAATCCTAATGAATTCATGAAAAAATGTTCTTTAAATTCTTTAAAGTCTAAAAAGTCTTTAAAGTCTTTAAGGATAAGGATAAGGAAAATACTTTATTGATCCCTATAGGGGAAATTCGGGTGTTGAAGCAGCAACATTAGAAAACAAAACCAAAAAAAAATATATATATATATATATATATTTACACACATATATAAATGCATACACATACTGATAGACAGAGACAGTATTTTACCATAATAATCATAATGCAGTTCTGGAAAAAAGGGTTACACGAACTGAAGACGTGGATGTGAAAGTAGAGAAAAGCTCTCTCAGGAAGCAGAAGAAGAAATGTTCATGATTCTGTTTTACTTGCGGTGCCTTTTTTATAATCCGAGTGACAGATGTCTCTCTGGCTTAAAAATATATAAATCTGAAAGGCCCAAGAGATAAAACTGACATACAAGATAGAACTGCTATTGCTGTTCTGATTAGTATTGCAATACTGAGAAACGCTGTGATACATGTATTGGTTCTCGGTCATGTGTTAAGCCAGTGCAGGGAAGAGTGAAAAATTCAGACAGGTTTCATGAAGAAAGTTTTTTTTTTAATTTTACACCAGATGATAGTTTGGTTATTCCATGCTTGTATCATTTCTGTTAATCAATCAATCAATTAGGTTAATGTCATAGGAACTCTTTAGTTCAGAAGTGTTAACTCATCCCAGGCCACATCTCCTAATTAATTGAGGGAATTTTGAGGCAACTGCTGAATCATGGCTGCCTTTCTCAGCCCCCGCCACCTGGGACCCTCTCTCTGGAACAGAGCAGCATTTTGCTGTCTGTGTTTCTCATACTTTGTTTACAGAGTTGTTGTTTTTTAAAATGGACATCTGCTAGCTTCAGTCTCACCCTCCTAATCATTTAATCTGCTGTCGCTTGGCTGTTATTACCTAGTTTATTCTAAAAAGCTCACGTCTAAGACGTGTATTCACTACTTTAACTCATGGGTGCCACATTAAGTTTTTCAATCTGGGCAGGGGGTCTGACTTGGTGAGGTGACAAATGAGGGCCGATAAAGTATCAAATCTATGAAGTCCATTTCCACTTCCTTTTTTCAAAACATTGATGGATTAAAAGGGAACGGGGTTGAATAAAAGTTGAATAAAATATTAAAGCTGAGTCTGCAAGTTAGGGATAATGTGGCGCTCTCTGCGAGATATTATAGTGAATTTGAATTGACACAGCATTGTTTTTACCATTGTCTTTAATTTATACTATAAAGTCTCGGGAAGTATTAATTTTGCATCACATTTGAATCAATGTGAGCTTTTCCAACAGTTACCAGTTTTAATATAACGATATTGAAGGTGAATTTTTTTCAGATTTTGCCCCCTATTGCCTAATGGGCCAAACGGCTCCTGCTGATATGACCCCTGTGGGCCATAGTTTGCCCTCCTCTGCTTCAGGTGTACAGTTGCTGTCTATTTAACCAATCACTTTTGGCCATTTTACTTACCATCTTGGCTCAGTAGATGGTTTCCAATTAGTACGTACAGTATCTCATGCAGTTAGTATTTCGTCTCGTGGAGCCTTGTTAATTGTGAATAATGTGCTATTTTTGTTGAACCGTTTTGCGTTTGAGTCAACTTGGTTACCCTTTCAGTCATTCTTGACTTTAGTGGCGCTGATAACAAAGTTGTGGTGAAGGCCGTGTGTATGACATTATGTTCTTACCAGTTGTAGCAGGCGGCGCACTGGGACAAAGTACTGTGTTGCTTTTTGCTATGATTGCAAGTTGCCCTGGGCACATGTGGTAAATGCCTGAGAGGCTGCCTCCTGGCTCCAGACTCCCCCTCATATTGCCTTTGGTTATTTTATAGCTGCCACTGCAGCTTTTTGAGAAGACAAAAAAAGAGACATTTCCTAAAGAACATTATCAGTAAACTAGTTTTGTCGCCTTTTTGTAGAGATTTGATTTATCACCCCAACCTCTCCAACAACCCACTTTGGTCATTACTTACGCCAGGACTGCCGAGGATGTGGTTTCAGCTTTGTGAACATGTAATTGCCTTGTCGCTACTAAAAACCCAACTGTGCAAACTTTAAAGTCACACTAAAGTCAAACACTTTCCTACAGATTGGTACAGTTGAATGTTGCAATGTTGTGTAGAACAATATGGAGTGGAGAACTGGTCGCAATGAAAAAAAAAAATTACGTGTATTGAACTGATGATTTCTTTTGACCAATCCCAAAAAGTAATCCCAAAGTGCCAGCAATAACTCTTTTCATCGATTGGATTGCCAGATTAGTCAAAACTTACAGACACGTAAATCTACTGGCAAGAAGATACCATCTTACTGTCCAAGTACAGATATATTGCAGATATATATTAATACCCAGCTTTTTCAAAAAAGAGAACATGTAGGCCTGACTCCTAATACATTCACTACCATAAACTGGACCTTTGCATGCCAATTACTCCACAGACTGTATCTTTGTGTCTAAGGTCCACAACCACATTAATCCTGAACCAGCGTTAGCCTCTCACATGAAAGGTTACCTACATACTCAATATTGCATTTCAGAAGGCTGACCTCAGCCAAGGCAGTTTAACGTGGCAACCCCAAGTTCCACCAGGGCCCTTTGGAGGTCACTGGAAGTCAAAGAGTTAGTGTAGATAACATTCCCATATTAAACAGCAATACAGCCTGACGCACAACATTTCACTCAAATAAGAGTTTACCAAATCAGATCCATCAACGTTACATAAGACCCTGAAAACAGTGTTTTTTCAGTTTTTAGATTTAGTTTGGCTCTCTTACTGTCTGCAGTTTCTGTCATCACGCCCCAAAACAACTATGGACTCATTCCCCGAAGAACACTTGGTAAAATGCGAGAGAAGTCTTTGTTGGTCCTCACTCCCTTTTAAAAACAGTTTTTTCCCATGTTGCAAAGCTAAAGCTTTTATTCTTTTTTTCCCCCCGTTAAACAAAGAGGGGAAAAAACACCAGCAACTCCCTTCCCTCCTTCTGAGCCATGCATTTTATAAGCATATTCCAGAACTACATTTTCATTTAATTTAAGGTCTTGCCAGGAAACAATTAGACAGGGGTGTAAAACGACCGGTTATCTGTTTACCCCACACACTCATCATGTGTGATGTTAAAATTAATTGTATTAAAAAGTTGACTTGCCCATTGAAATAAAAAAGTCAAAAGATTTCAAACCTATGTGGATATGATAATGTAGCTCAAATCAAAGAAATGGAAGTCTATCTCTATTTCTGCCATCCAGAACTGATCAGAGCTGAGGCCTTCATTCATTCATTCATACCACCAGTCCTGTACCAGTGGTGTGCGGGCAGGGGTGGCAGGTAAGGCTCTGCCTTAGCCTTTCATCATGAAAAATAAAAAAATCTAATAATCATAACATAACATAAACATTAATATTTGTCCACAGAGCTGTGCGGTAAATGTGTTTTCTGCTGGCAGCAAGCTCTTCAATTGCCCCTCTGCACAAATAAAATGATTCCTTGACTTGTCGCCAGTTGATTGCAGGGCCAAATTTAGAGACAAACAGCAATTCATTCTCAGAAACACATCTGGGCAATTTTTCCACTGTATTCAGATTAACCTCCTGCATGTTTTTGGACTGTGACTTTTGGTGACTGTGGAAGGAAAACGGAGGATCCGGAAGAAACTGACGCAGGCACAAGAAGAATATGCAAAAAACCCCTGTGGAAATTGAACAAGGGTCCTTTGTGCTGTGAGGCAGAAGTGCTCAACATTGCGCGACCATTTGGTATTAAATCTTGTAGTCATATTAAATGGCAATTGCTTTACATTTGAATCAACGTATGAATGAAATGTTGAATAATTAGTTTTTATATAATTATATCAAAAGTACTTTTTTCCCCTTGAAGGTCACAGTAGCATGTGCATATTTTGCCTAAGGGGCTGAGGGAACTGAAACCCAAATGACCTAAGTGGATGATGAGTTATTAAAGCTTCTTTCAGGGAAATCTTTGATTGGTGGTTTTTGAAGAAACAACCACCGACAGCCTCAACCTTTAGCCAAACAATCGAGTAACACATGAGTTGTGATGTCAAATGAGAATCCGTCAGGATTTTGAATCGCTTTTTTATTGACACGGACTTCAGCTTGTGCTCAGAGTCCTGCTACCTGCAGAAGTTTTCAGATGAGACTGCTATTGTGGGCTGTATCAGCAGAGGCCAAGATGCTGAGTACAAGAGTTTGTGGAGTGGTGTGGACTAAACAATGCGGCTCAACTTCACAAAGACAAAGGAGTTGGTGGTGGACTTTAAAAAAAAAAAGGACTTGTATGAATCCAATCTCCATCAGTGCAACAGAGGTGGACATTGTGGACCAGTGCAAGTACTTGGGCATCCTCATAGACAACAAACTGGACCGGACAACAAACACAGATGCGATCTGTGAGAAAGGTCAGAGCCAACCTGTTTTTTCGCAGGAGACTCAGGTCTTCCAGTGTCTGCAGAGCCATGCTGAACATGCTCTATCACACAATAGTGTCCAGCGGCATCTACTAACCATGTAGTGTGCTGAGGCAGTAGGCTGAAGGCAACTGACTCAACAAGCTCATCAGGTACGCTGGTTCTGTCCTGGGAGTAGAACTGGAGTCGTTATTGGAGGTGTCTGAGAGGAGGATGCTGAGGAAGCTGCTCAGTATCACATCTCTAACACCTTGCATGCTATACTGGAGTCCTATCAGAGCACTGTCATCTGTAGACTGAGAGCATTGAGGGGCACCACAGAACGCTGCAAGAGGTCTTTCTTACCTGTGTCAATTAAACTACATGTTGAGAACTGACTGTAATGGCAAAAGAATTTCCTTCGGGATTACTAAAGTTCTATTGTATTGTATTCTATTCCATTATTATTCTATTCTATTGGCTCCATCATACAGAAACACCTACAAGCTAACCAAGTCTGATAAACAGCATCTTTATGTTCCGCAAAACTCTTCATAGATGGATTGTGAGCCAACATGACATGGATGTGCCAACTATTGTATCCTTGGGGAATAATCCTGCTGATAAGACAGCCAGGACAAGCTGCGGAGGGAACCATTTTCCCAACAGACACAGATTTGCACGGTTGGAAAATGGATTTTCACCCCTCGCAAGACATTTTTGTTTGTATTTTTTTGTTCTTTTATAACATCTGCTTTAAATTTGGCCCACGGCATCAACACTCAATTAAAATGGCTGTAATGGCAGACAACTATGCTTGACTTCAAATTGTGCTAGGCTCAAAGAGCCCTGCCAGTCCCTTCTCTCAAAGCTTACTAAATCATTTTTTTTTCGCAATTCTGTCACTTCGACAGCAAATTTTGAATTTCACAGCCTTTTTAACCTCATATCACCTATTTTTGCCCGCACAAAGTGCAAATTCCACCTTAGACAAGGAGTCTTCTTTATCACTCTTTATACCCATTTTGAAGACGGCACAGTGGCGCAGTAATTAGCACTTCCGCCTCACAGCAAATACTTTCCTGGTAGGACTCCCAGAGGGGGTCTTTTTGTGTAGAGTCTCCATGTTCTCCCTGTGTATGAATTGGTTTCCTCCAGGTTCTCTGGATTCCTCTCGAAGGAGTAGGTTCATTGGAGACCCTATATTACTCAGATGTTGTGAATGAGAGGATGACCAGTTGTGTGTCTTAAATGAGGTATGAGTGAAAGAGTGAATGGTTGTTTGTCTGTATATGTGGCCCTGTGATCGACTGTCGACCGATCCAGGGTGAACCCCACCTCACGCGCAGTGACAAATGGGATAGTGTCCAGACCCTCAGCAACCCTTTTTGGAGGATAGATGGTATACATACAGAATAAATGAATTGATGGATGGATGGAGGGAGGGAGGGAGAGAGGGATGGAGGGATGGAGAGATATTCATTTTGATTTGTAGTTGGTTACTTGCTCGTGACATTAAATGCATTGTTTTTGACGTTCCTCTTATTCAGGCTGTGACGCAGCCCAGGTTGTCTCCATTTCTGAACTCTCCGAGGTTGTCTCCACGGCAACGGTCGTGCCTTCATCACCATCAGGCAGCAGAGACAATTGGTCGGGACTGTATGGAGACTTAAGTCCACTGTCTCACACATCCACACACGCGAAGACACAAGATACACACACTCCCTCAACTCAACGCCTTCTTGGCTCCCACCCCATCTCCCCCCTTGCAGAGCAGCAAACGGAGGCCTGTCTGAGCACCACTTGGGCAGCCATCACGGCCTCCACTGTCTGGGCTGTGACACCTGGCCATCCTCACCCCAATACCCTCTCCCCTCCCACATGTGCAAGTCTTGAGTATTGTTGTAATGTCTTATTATGTTGCTGGTGTGCTGAGGAGTTTTTTCCAATCCCACACCGAGCCCCCTACAGGAGCTTAGTTTGGGAGTGTCCTTTTTCCCTCTCCTTCCTTCCCCCTTGCTCTCTTTTTCCTCTCTTTCTTTACACAACATGGCGCCTTCCAAAGTTGATGTGTTTGCTCGCTCTGCAGTCCCATGCCGGCCAAACGTATTGTGGAAAGAAGAACAGTAATTTCACTGTACAATGACAATAAAAGCTTCTTGATTCTTAGTTGAAAGATAGAAAGATCATGAAGAAAATTGGACCCAATATACTGCAGCTGACGGTTGTGTTTTGTTATCTGATGTTTTATCAAATTGAGAAATTAGTCAATACATAACCAAGAAGTCCAACGAGACTCAGTACCAAATAATATCCAGAACATCCTATTTCAATCATGAAAATGCTGTTTTTTTCATGTAAACGAGGCACGGGGAACACAACTTTGCACCACTGAAAGAGATAACGGGCGTCATTTGTTGTGTCATGGGATTTAAAACCACAATGCTGTGATGAACAAGCTTCTTTCAACAAGATTAAAAAGTGTTGTTCTTGCCAGTTGAGCCCCAAAGACTCTCAGCAAATGTGATAAATGGAAAGTGACAGCCCGAATCAGCAGCATCTCTCCTCGTAACATCCTCGAACAACAAAAATCCCACAGATTTGTCACTGCACATCAGCGGAAAATCTACTTCACTTGATCAACATCCACATGAAATAATTCAGTTTCATGTTCATAACAGGACGCAGGCTTGACTGGAAAGCCAGGTATGAATCATAAAGGCTATGTCCAATCCTGAGAAGAAGTGATGCTCTGTATTTGTCATCTGTCAGATTTGTAACACTCATACAAGTAACGCAGCAAAGTATTGGGGGTCCCAGTGCTCCGTTCAAAGATGGTAACCTTGTACCTCCCGCAATTTTCTCCATCACCTCTCTCAGATTTTTTTACACCTTTTTGTGTTCCTTCATCTTGATTTTGCTGTTGCTTAGGATTTCAAAATTCAACACAGCTTCTGCTGTTCATCAATGGCCATCAATCACCGCTTCTCAGTGAGATCCCACGGTATTTCCAGCTGTCCTAAACATCCACAATGGTGCCACCCCATCAACCGCCTTTACTCTGATGTTGTTGCAGTAGATCCAGGTGACGTTGCCGATAAGTCAAAGTCTTGGTCGTTCCAAGCGAGCAGATTTGTCGTCCAATTTCAAGAAACTACCGATGGATTTCTCTACTTAGAATTGGTTTCTACAGTCACTCTATGTGATGATCTGATGTTCAATGGTTAAGGAATAATTTTCAAGCGAAAGGTGTTTCCACCGCATCGCTTTAAAGTAGGGAAAGCCCCTATACTAAGCTTATGAGCCAGGCAGGTAACCGAACAGTTGGTTACTTCATCAACAACCCAGAGACACTGGAAATAGCCCCTCTCCCTAGGGTTTTTAATATCATGCCAATCAACAATTTGATGATCAGTGCAATGGGGATCACTTGGAAACCAAAGTGGTAGACAAAAATCACCAGAGGACCCAAACGTGAGGAAGAAAAGCAACCCCCAGGGCAAGGGGAGAGAATTCTCGTCCTCTCCATTTAATCTTTTTTGCAATACAGATGAAGAGAAACTAACAGAATGGCCATATTTATAGCATATTTAGGAAAAGATAATAATTAGGGTAACAACAACATTGCAGCTGTGGCTGTCGAGCCAGGTCATGGGCCAGGAGGTGACTTGCAATCACTGATCTAGATTCCGCAATTGTGAAAAAAAAAAAAACATGTTTGTCTGCATCATAATTGATTCCATTTGCCATGCTTGAAGGCTGGGCCAAGAGTTACTGAATAAACAATGTTGATTTTAATGACATCGTTACAGTCATACAAGTAATACATACAAATAATGATGCTTCTGGTAGTAGCTTTCCAATCCAGGTGGGACAAGTTGCCACTAGATGCAAATTTACTTCAAAACTATGGGTAAAGTGAAGATGCATGTTGCAGACATGCTGGGCCAAAGTGATGGATACCAGTAATTAAGTTTAGTGGTCTCATTTAACCCTTCACACATCCATCCCATTTAATTGCCTGGAACAGAGCATTCATGTAAATCTGGTTTAAAGGGATTTCATGCGGTGAGAGTGCTGTAGAGTGATGGGAGCGGCACATTGCTTCATCTCACCAGAACAGGGTGTGGCTATGGTTTATAAAGAGAATACAATATTGATGTCTATCTACCGAAAAGGTATGCTGTCAATAAGTGAACCCCATGTGTGTTACAACTCTTCTTTCACTGGAATAGTTAATAAATGCAGCCGCACGGACAAACCCATTTGTTCTTTTGCACTCTTGCTCTCTCATATATACATTTATTTATATTTATATTTATATATAGTTACATTTATATCATATTTATATATATTTATATGTGTATATTTATTTATATATATACACACACACACACATATGTACACATGTGTATAGATCGCAGATGTCATTTGCTGACAAATATATCTATTAGAAGAAATAGAGCTATTCATACGAGCAGCGCCACTGTAGCAAACAGTACATCGACAAAGTTCATGCACTGCATCGTGCGCCATTGAAAGCAGCAGGACAGCCTAGTGATCAGTCATTTTTCTTATAATGATTAATTACATTAAATGAAAGAGAAGAACAATTCCGAGGCAATATTAGACTGTCATAACTATGTAATAAATGACCATTTACATAATTATACTCCAAATTTGGAATTAATTATAGTACCCCTCTCACTTGTTTGCCCTCATCATCTGCACTAATACATGAGCATATTGCTGTCTTTTATTTTCAGATGTTTAACATCATTGGCCATTTGCTAAACCAAGCAAAATGGTGGGCTGCAGTATTCCCCTGGCCTGTCAATTGCTTATATATTGTTTTAATATCATTACTGCCAGGCAATGCAGCCCCATCTGTCATACTGCGAGTGAGTGCCAATGGTTAAATGAACCTGCCGTGGTAGAAAAATGTTTTTCTTGCAGATGACAGGAATGTTTTGCCAAGCCACCGGGCAAACAACGCTTTATCCCAAAGGGCTGTTTATCACATTGATCTTATTTCTTGATGGGCTGCATGTGCGAATGTCCAAACAACGAAATATATCCACTGATTCTTCGACTTCTCTGCTTCCTCTGCATTTTCATCACAAACTATCGTTCAAATGGATAATGATTGCCTTTCGTGGGTAACATTATAATTATAACCTGTGTATTATACAGCTATTTCTAAGCATAAAACTGAACTGGTACCTTTGTGTGCATAATAGTTATTCCAGTGCAAAGAGATGCAAAGAGATAGTGCAAGTCATCTTTCACAACTGGGTGAACCCATTTCACAATAAGACCTAATCCGAGGAAAAAACACTTTTTGTGAATTGCTTTGTGTTGGAAGAATGACATTTTATGAACATGCTGTAGTTGAATCAGTTGAGTCCAGAAAAAAGGAAAAATAATCATTCATTCAGGTGCAGCCGTGACTAGTTCTGCGCTGTCTAGTCCGTTAACCATGTATTGTTGAAAGTGGCGCATTTTTTTCCACCTTTGAAAAAAAGACTGCAATTGAACAGATATAAAGGTGCAGCCTTGCCATCCCTTAGAATACAATATGGTTGCCATGCTGTTTAGATAATTTTCACTTATAAGTTCACCATGTAGAGGGAGCTGAGCCGTAAGGCAAAGCTCTCAATTTACCACTCGATCTACGTTCCTACCCTCATCTATGGTCACGAGCTGTGGGTAGTGACCAAAAGAATGAGATCGCGAATTCAAGCGGCCGAAATGAGTTTCCTCCGCAGGGTCGCCGGACTCTCCCTTAGAGATAGGGTGAGAGGTTCAGCCATCCGGGAAGAACTCGGAGTAGAGCCACTGCTCCTCCGCATAGAGAGGAGCCAGATGAGGTGGCTCGGGCATCTGGTCAGGATGCCCCCTGGACGCCTCCCGGGGGAGGTATTCCGGGCATGTCCATCTGGGAGGAGACCATGGGGAAGACCCAGGACACGCTGGAGAGACTATGTCTCTAGGCTGGCCTGGGAACGCCTAGGGGTCCCCCCAGAAGAGCTGGACCATGTGGCTGGGGAGAGGGGAAGTCTGGGCCTCCCTGCTCCGGCTGCTGCCTCCGCGACCCGACCAAGGATAAGCGGCCGAAGATGGATGGATGGATGGATGGATGGAAGTTCACCATGTGCCGTAACTGTTACTTTGACTCATGAGAGAGAATGAGAAGGGCAAGAAATATTCAAATGTATATAAAAAAAATATGGATTATGATTATTCCAGGTCGTGCGGATGTGATACTCATCCTAATGAGATATAAAAACAAAACTATGATGTACACCTACACATGTTAAGATGATTAGTTTTCCTACATAGAGGTGCTCCAGGTATTATGTTCCATCTAAGCCATTTCTAATGTCTGTAATATTAATACTATGATGTAGCTATTGTACTGTTTCATTCTCACCGATGCCTGAGCCCTACCTCTCACTCAATGTAATTGGCTCCAAGGGGTGCCACCAACCAAAGTGCAGTGTGAATAGTGAACGAATCTTCAAGTATCTCCATGGTCATGAGAACATGCCACATGTGTTTTCCTCAGAAATAAACAAAGCGCTAAATCGGTGTTGTGTTCAGGTGCCACATCGTTTTCTCAGCTGGATATTATCGCAAAATTAGATCATTTACTTCACCTCATCAATATCCTGGCTGCTGTAAAGGTTCAGCAATCAAGCAAGACAGAGAAAATGTCGACATTAATGAATACACAGATAGGCTTAAATATACATTTGTGGGCGGTTAATGGAAAATTCTGTATTTGTTTCTGGTGAGCACAGTACAAACTATCATTGTAGACATTGCTTCACCAGCCAAAGCAAAAGGTCCCAAAAGGCCCTGTGCTGTGTAAATCACATCAGCTTTTGAACAGAGCTCCCTCATCTCAGATTAATAATCTTCATGTTTATATTTTTCAAATATGTACATTAAGGTTTTCTTTCCATATGCAAATTTTTCAGTCACAATAGAAAGCACACAGCTCAACCCTTGTCATTTTAATTTTAACACTTATAACTCAACATAATTGACCTCTTAGTGTGTGATCATATTCCCTATCTACAATACATTAAGGCCTCCGCTCATCCGTGATCGGTGTAATTGATTTACATAATCTCTGTAGCCAATGCTGTTTCATACCGCAGCTGTCTAATATAGATCATCTCTCTGATCTAAAAACCCATCTTTGTTATTACACTCATGTATATCAAACATCAAATCAATTATTAATCAATGGCCACTTGCAGTCCCTTTATAAGTAAACAGAGTAATTTGTACTTGTGACAAGCATAACACGCCTCTGGATAGCTGAGATTCATCAATACTGCATGAACCGACAAATATTTGTGCTTGGTTTGATTGTATCTCCACCATGAGTGATTACGTCTCTCTCTTTTTTCATCAATCACGCTAACTGCACAGGAAATTAAGAGAAACAAGGACCAGATAGAGATTCGTATCATTTTATTTCCTGTGTTCCAAAACAGGATGAATGCTGACGAATTTAATCTGGTTTTAGTGATTTTGTTTTCTTCCTGTCAAGCATGTTCAAGAGTTTTAGCTATGAATTAAAAAAAATAATTTCTTGTCTATAAAGACAGGGAAAGATATTTTTAAACAAATGCCACAGACCAGACAAGGAGATTAATCTGCTCCATTTTCAGCATCAGCCCAGGTAACCCGTCAATATCTTTTATGACAGATCACGCTGAGTATGATTCTCTCATGAATTTGTGTCAAGTGGAAACTGTAATCTTTAAATCTCTGTGGCATTATTAAGTGATTTTATTGTGCTAATATTAAGACATCCACTCTTTTTTGCATCTAAATAGACCTTTTACCTCCACCAAAAAAGACACTGAAAGGAATATGCCACAGTCTTTCTTATTCAAATTCTTGTATAATGCAAGTTGGACTGGGCTCGTCCCTGCTGTTCCACAACAAATATAGTTAATTATCACTGTATAAAATCCAGATCTAGAAAAAGTATCTGACAGGGTACTGAGAGAAGAACTGTGATACTGTTTGTGGAAGTTAGCTGCGGCAGAGTAGTTCAAGGTGGAGGTGGGGCTGTATCAGGGATCAGCTCTGAACCCCTTCTTGTTTGCAAGGATGATGGACTTGTTGACATATGAGGTTAGAGACGAATTGCAATGACTATGACGTTTGCAGATGACACTGTGATCTGTAGAGAGAACAGTGAACAGGTGGAGGAAGATCCAGAGAGGGAGAGGTGTCGATCTGGAAACTAGAGGAATTGATGTTTGCTGCAACAAGACAGAATAAATGTGTATGAATGAGAGGGTATCAAGTGGAACATTGAGGATAAAGGGAGTGGAGATAAAGAAGGGGGAGGATTTTAAGTACTTAGGGCCAACAGTCCAGGCCAATGGAAAATGTGGAAAACAGGTGAAGATACATGTTCATGAGTTTGCAGTGGGTTGAGAAAAATGTTCGGGATAATGTGTGATGAAAGAGTATCGGCCAGAATGAAAGGGAAAGTTGAAATTAGTAATATAAGAGAAGGGGATACAGAGAATTGGGATAGATGGACGAAGACGATTGGCTGTTCCAACCCCTGAATGGAGCAACCAACAGGAAAAGAAGTGCTTATGAAGAATCGAGCATCAGTGTATGAAATCTATTGGTGTGATTTAAACAGATCTGCTTCCTTCCTTCATTGCCCCATCGTCCAGTTCTGAAGTGTGCAACAGACAGGAGTCAGCTTGGGCAGCCAGACCAGTATGCAATTGTTGTGTTCAGCAACAGCAACACCCTCTGTGTGCATCAGTGAGCCTTAGTTCAGCATTACATTGTCCCCAGTTCAAATGGTTTGAGCAGGGACTGACCCTGCAGACCAGGAACAACACATGAGATCAGTGGTTAAGGAAGATGCTCTGACCCAATTGTCTGTCTGTTCCTGCTTGCATCACAACATCTTTCAGGAAAAAAATTTCACTTGCCATCCATTATATCCCACTCACTTACTTGCACCATCGTAACCAGATAATCAATTGTATTAACTGTACCTGTCAGCCTGAGAATGTTTATGTTTATTTTTAACATGTATTTTTTTTTTCTTTTGCTAGTTTAATCATTTTGGATCGGAATTACATCGGCAAAGTTTCAATAAAGAAATGCCCTAAGCCATTTTCCACTAAAAATGTATTTTTTCAATAGAAAGATGTCACTCCCAACTCAATGGTTATTTTGCTTTGTTGTGTTTGTTTTTGTTTTTAATTAAAACAATAAGGCGTTCACTTGCATCCTACGTGATCAGAGAATAATTTATTCTATCTGTTTGTGGTTTGGCTCCTATCTAAACTGCCAATATGGAGGGGATCTATATCAAGACCATTCTTTTCTGGTGGATGGTGTCCCTCATGGCTCTGCCCTGGTGTCCATTCTACTCTTCTCTGTAATTATAAGTCTTCTGTTGTAGTCTCCTGTCTAAGACGTTAAAATTCCTGGTCAGGCGATTGTCATCTCACACCTGGACTCTGATTGTGGCTCAATGACTGTCAGCATACAGGTACAGGCTTTCAGAATGCTGCTGCTGATTGGCAGTTTTATCTGAAGGTAAAACTTTCTCGCATCATTGCCCTTTCCAGTCACTTAACTTGTTTCCTGTGTCGCATAAAAAGAATTCATGACACGAGAAGTAGTCCACAGGACAGTACTTGAAACTGTCTTTCCCTTTCTGTTGTGTCTTACCCGTGTACAAAACCTCAAAAGTGATGTTTTGTCAGAAACCAAAAATACAAGAATAGCTGTCCAAGCAGGTTTGTTTTTTTCTAGAAGAAATCATGTGGACACACATTACATTTTACTGGACTGTGCACCTTAATATGTGCTGGGTAGCGAATATTAAAATTTGAGGTCTTCAGGTTGTAAGCTTCACCTACAAGTCACAGGTCATTGGTAAGGACACAGTGTCAAGGCTTTCACAGACTTAACAAGCTGAGTCTGAGGTTTTCAAATTTGCCCGACCCAGAATCCCATTCATGTAACTTGACCTAAAAAGGATGCAGATTCCTTCAGCTATAGATGAACCAATTGCAATACTCCTGGAGTCGTCTCAGAATAAATTTAGCTCGTTGTCTTTGCCTTCCTCCATCAAGGCAATGATGTATGATTCCCAGCCAGAGTGTATATGGGTCTATAGACTATGGGGGAGATCGATAATGCTGCTAGCAGAGCTTGTGTCTTCAAGACATCAAGAAAATTGAGTCTCTCCTCATCACTGGGAATTGCTAGACTCTCTTCACATCTTGCACACACAAAGCCACGATAACTGCTCCAATCACACATTTTGACTTTGACTCGGGGGGGGGGGGGGGGGGGGGGGGGAAATAAATCCATACAAAACATGA
>CAAKHD010007300.1:0-11127 GCA_901007705.1 Fistularia tabacaria
GCTTTTGCGTTGACTCTTTCGTGCACGGATCCTCACACCCACACACACACACACACACACACACACTTTTAGGAGCGGCTCGATGTTGCGGGTGTGTCTCTGGCGCCCCCTTGTGGCGAGGAGCTGTCAGTGCATGTCGGTTTGACCGGCCAACAAACGGCGCGCTGGAGGTTCACGTTAAACCTCGCGATAATTACAAAAAAATGATACATTTTTTTTTTTTAAAAAAAGGGGTGTTTTCTGGTTGTTAAAGAAATCGATCCAGTTCATTGATTCACACGACAGATGAAGACGTTTCAACATTTTTTAAATGACGGAAATTTGATTTGTGATTGATCAATCAATTTTCAATTAATGAAAAAATTGGTATATTCAATACAATCTATTTTCTGATTGATAAATAAATTGATCGAGTTATTTATTCACACGGTGGATTTACAGGTTGAGTTTTTTTATTGATCATCGGATACATAATTGAAAATATGTAAGTAATTAATCAATCAATTTTCAACAAAATTAATTTTAAAAAATTGATACATTAAAAAAAACAATTGTGATGGATAAAGACATCGATCGAATTGATTAACCCGATACATTTGTATCCCGCACTCGAGGTCGCGGGGACATTTGTATCTTCACATATTATTCGTTATTTATTATCAGATGTATCATTGATAGTTAGTAGGTCAAAGGTCAGGGCCAGCGGGCCACAATAAGTATTTAAATACACCAAAGGGAGGCATGAAAAAATACACAAAGAACATAAAGGTAAAACTACCACTCTTTTACTTTTTGATATCCGAAACAGAAAAATAAATCATTTAACTGTGACGTCACAGCCGTGGCTATGTGACATCACACGCCCCTTTGTGACATCATCCCCGCTTCCCGTGAGCCTACGAAAAAAAAAAAGAAAAAAAAAATGACGTTTCCCGCCCGTGAAGGTGGGCTTCGGGAATAATCGATCTGGTAATCCGGGGATTTATTTAATTTATTTTGTGTTTCCGTTTAATTCGGGATTATGTGCGGACTGGCGCGCGCTCACGCACACGCGCGCGCACCTGCGTCCAATTCCGCCTCGTTAGGCGCTCCCACGTGCCACGGCGACGCGATGGCGGAACCGCGCAGAGTCCAGCTCACCACGCTGACCCGCGACGCACCGGCACCGGCACTGGTACCGGCAGTACCGGCGGCACCGGCACCGGGCCCGCGTCCGCGCCAGACGGTCCGGTTCGCCCTGGCGTTATTCGAGCCCGATGACCGGAAGTGTCCGGAGTTCAACTACGTCCAGCTCCTGGAGGATGAGGTGGGCTCGCGCCCTGCACAACACGCGAACGGACATCCACTTTCGCACTCGCGCGTTTGTTTTTGTTTTTGTTTTGTTAAGCTAGCCGTACATCTCGGAAGATATTTGGAAAAGACGCGTGGAAAACCATCATCTCGTATCTAAAGTTCTACGTTTTTAAAGGTTTTTCGTCTTAGCCTGGTCTTTACAAAGACTTTACAAAGACTGAATCTTACGCCTGAAGATTTTCAGACTTTAAACTTTAAAAAGTTGGAAGGAAATCTCAGGAGTCTTCCTGGAACCAAAGATCAAGAGGAGATATTACAAGATCAAATTGCGTTTCAGGACAACCATTAATTACAAACAATAATTGTCCGTAATTTTTGTATTTTACTTATTGTAAATCAGACCCCAAATCTTGTAAAGAGACACGATCCTTGTTTGTGTAAGACTCGTTTTAAAAAAAAAAAAAAAAAAAAAAAAAATCAAGTATATCATTGGATAGTACGACTACATGTATTCGGCCCATTGACAAGTTCCACAAAATCACAGTGAAAATGTTCCGTCGATCAATTTGCATAAACTTGAAAAATTAGCCGTTCAGAAGATGATTTTCCAGATTTCTTTCAGTGTGATGACGTTTGTTAATCTCAAGCCTCACTTGGGGAAAACTGAATTTTTCGGATTTCTGAGCATCTTCCCGGACATGTCACAACCCGTAACGGATACGAGAACCCGACTTGTTCCAGATGGGCCCTGCGGTGGCAGGAGGAGACCCGGCGAGATGTCCTGACGAGGAGGAGGACGACTGGCGAGAGAGCGAGGAGCTGGCCGCTGTCGCCAGGAGGATGGAGGAGAAATACGTGGGTTCGGTCAAACATCACAGAAACCCTCCTTTCTATTTTGGCCCCCTGTTTTGGTTTTACCCCGGACTTCGGGCGGAAGGCGGCGCAGGAACCCCATGTAAAAATGGCTGCCGTCCTGACCGCAGGGAAACAAGGCCGGCAGGAAGAAGGACCGCCTGCAGGACCTGATCGACATCGGCTTCGGCTACGACGAGGACGATTCCTTCATCGACAACTCGGAGGCCGTGAGTACTGGTGTCGACCTTTTTCATCCCCGTAATCGATAACCAATCTAAGGGGAACATGATTGACTGAAAATACTGAATCACAGGACCTGGTGTTACTGCAGCTTAAAGGGCTGTTTAGCTTAGCTTAGCAGGGAAGCAGTTAAACTTAATTAACACAGTGGAACCTTGACTCGCGAGTGCATGAACTTTGGAGTTTTCTGAGATATGAGTCCAGGTCTGAGTTCGGAGTGACCGGGATGAGTGTTGGACACGGATGTAATCGCCATTTGTGAAGTGGCGTTGAAAAACAGTCGGACGCGCCACATGCCACGAGGTCGGACGAGGCATCGGAAGACTCGGTCAAAGCCGGTCGGGTTCACTTCGATTGATTTTAGAAAGAGGAGCGGCTTTCATTCCATCGCTAAATGAAGTTTAGCCACAAAGTGTACATTGAACATTTAACAACCCGTTGTAACATTAAGTGTGTAGTTGGTAAATTAAGCGAAAAGGCACCAAATGGAAAAACTCCCTCCTCCCCCACCACCGACGGCTTCATCCGATTGAAGATGACATTCTCTTTTACTATGTATGACTGTTTTTATTTACAGTATTTGTTATTTTTAAAGTACATTTTTCTTACTTAAAAACGTAACTGAACCGGGGGGCTGGAACGAATTCATCGCGTTTCTGCGCATTTCATTTGGAAAATTGAATTGGATCAGGAGCAAATAGACAGTCAACTCCAAAGTCAAGGTATTACTGCAAAAGGTCTCTATGGTCTGGTTTTAAACGCAAACGCAAGGCGCGTTAATCCCAGCTGATATGAGATTAAATCCATAATCTCTCCCTCTGCAGTACGACGAGTTCGTCCCGTCCTCCATCTCCACCAAATTCGGCGGCTTCTACGTGAATGCCGGCGTGCTGCAGTTCCGCGGGGCCTCCGACGCGGAGAGCGACGGCTTGGCGGCGGAGGAGCCGATGAAGGTGGGGGTCCGCAGCGTCCTGATCGGACTTGGAGGCGAACCTGAAGCTCCGAACGCCTTCAGATGCTTATTTGTGTGCAGAAACGCAAACTGAACGGACAGGAGAAGCCCAAGAAGAAACGGAGCAGCGAGGGCGGGGAGGCCGGGAACGGCGTGGAGTCTCAGCTCAGGTAAAAAACGCCCACCCTAGAGCTTCAAGACTGCGCCTCCACGCTGCTCGCCCCACTGATACGGCGTCTCTCGCAGCGCGGAGGACGAGATCACGCTGGTGAAAATGCCGACAAAGAAGAAGAAAAAGAAGAAGAGCGTCACGCTCAGTGTCACCAGCATGTTGAGGAAGTTCCACCGGGAGAAGGAGCAGGAGCGCCAGAAGATCCTGGAGGCCAACCAGCGGCACGCCGCACTCCTGGCCACGCCCACCCTGTGCCCCGCCGACGCGGCCGGCGGAGGGGCCTCGGGATTGGCCGACCCCCTGCTCAGTCTGATCGGGTCAACCAATGACCAGGCGCTGATCCAGGCTGCCAGCACCGCCGACTTTGACATCGACCTGGAGTCCCTGTTGGACGTCGGCGAGGAGCCGCTATCGCCCAAGAACCAACCCTTGGCCGAGGCCACGCCGGCCAATCAGCTGATCGTCCGGGAGCAACCGCCGAATAAGAGGAGCAGCCAAGCCCTGGAGGTCCAGAACACCTCCGCCCCTGGGCACCCGCCCCTGCCCGAGGGGCTTCCCCCAGCCCTGGAGGGTAGCATCAGGAAGCTCATGACGGTGAGGCCCGACGCGGGAGAATGAGGCTGCCATTGCGTTGCCATGGCGACTGACTAACCCCCTCCATCTCTCCCCAGGTGGCGAAGACCTCGGAGGGGGAGTCAAAACTGAAGTTCTTCACTCCTGAAATCAACTCGGCCCTTCTGGAGTGAGTCGTCCCGCCTTCCTCTTCCGCGCTCTGATTCCAGCTCGCTAGATGTAAACAATGATCACATCATGTTAGCCGCTATGATGCAAGTCAACATTGTGCTAGCCGCCAGAATGCTAGGAGCCAGGGTGTGAGCAGCCATGATGCTAGGAGCCAGGATACGAGCAGAACAATGTCATTGCTCGACAGGATTGAGAAAATTGATTGTAATTCCACCACATGCGGGGAGGGTCTGCTGTTTAGCTGCCAGAAGTTAACACGGCACTTATAGTTTCCAGTGTCAGAGGAATAAAATCCTTTATCTTGTGTTGACCAAAGAAAGCTACGCTAGCCGGGTCTCAGGATTAGCCTGCTAACTCGCATTGCTGTATGCGCCAGCATTGAGTTCCAGTGCCGGGAGCAGGGCGGGCCTCTGCGCTCCAAGGTCTTCACCCACCTGTCCTCCTTCCTGCCATGCAGTAAAGACACGCTCCTCAAACGCGTGAGGAAGCTGCTGCTCGCCCGCGCGGTGAGTGCTTCGCCATCGTGGTTTCGCTGAATCTTCACACCACCTCTGCTCACCTCTGTTCCCCCGCGCAATGCTGACACTGCAGGAGCCCCCCGACGCCGATGACCCCGTGCGGAAGCTGAGGGACGCCATCGGGCGAGCCATGCCCGAGCAGGTCGCGAATTTCCAAGAAGCCTCGCAGGCGTACGAGCAAACCAAGTCGTCGAGGTAGGTTCCGGAGGAGGTCTCGGGTCCACGGGTCCTCCCTTCTTGCAGACGTTCCCTTGTTCTTTGCCAGGGCGGCAGAGGAGGGCGGAGATGGCAGACAGAAGGTCAACCCTGGCCCAGACGACGGTGCGGAGGAGAAGACAGGGAAAAAAGGAGGGGGTCCGAGGAAGGTGTTCAAGTGGAACTCGGAGATCAGGTCGGCGTCGGCGAAGGCGCTCCTTCGGTCGCAAATCTGCGGGAGCTGAAATGTCCCGTCGCCCACAGGGAGAGTCTATGCCAGGCGCTAAGAGCCAAAATGGCAGGGTGCGAGAAGGACGGGAAGGGAAGCCAGGAGGCGGAGGAGCACTTGAAGACCTGGCTGGAAACCGAGGTCAAGTCGCTTTGGCCCAAAGGGTGGATGCAGTCTCGGTAGGTGGCACCGCAAATTGCATCCCCACCGACGTTTCCCCAGACGCCAACGTCAGGCGCTGTGTGCTTCAAGGGTTCTGATGAGGGAGAGCAGGAAGATGCTGGGTCTCTTCACGTCGCTGCTGTGAGTATTGACAACATAGAACGCGGCGACAACGTCCGGCCCCCGTGCCCGACTCACTCGGGGACGTGTGAACAGAGTGAAGAGGCCGCGGTCGGAGAAGAAACCGGCGCCTGTTGGAGAATCACCCGCCGAGGCCAACGGCCGCTGTCTACAGGCACCGCCGGCACCAGAGGCCCCACAGGGAGTGGAGAACCCGGGTTTGGATTTCGGTGCCGTCCTGCCCCCTAATAGTGGAAGCAGGAACTTTTTCCCCTCAAAAAAGGACGGGAAAACGGAGGTGACGCCCGACGCTGGCCCCTCCCGGCCCCGCTCGCCCTCCCCTCTGAGCGTCCTCGGCGACGGGGCGCCGGCCCCGGAGCAGCCCTTCTACTTCTCGCAGCAGCTCCTGGCTGCGGCGACGGTCGCAAAGTATAAACACTCGCTTTTGCAGTGGAGCGACGGCGGAAGCCCCCCCCTTCCGCCGCCGCCGCCACAATCTAGCCCGGTCGGCTTCCCGGAGATCCGCGGCTGTCGGGTCGTCCCGCCGCAGCTCCTCGCCAGGCCCGGTCCGAGCGGCGACGCGCACGCCGTCTCTGACAACGGCGGCAGAAAGGACGTCACGCACTGACCACCACCGAGGAAGAACTCCACCACGTACGTCACTTTTAATGTTTTGAATCATACGAAGACATAGAATCGTTTGACACAAAATAACAAAACAGGGATTCCAGCACCAAAAACCAGAGTGGCGCCCCCTGTGGCCAGACAGTGCCACTGCAGGCCGGCAGTCCAGAGTCCGGCTATTATTCCTTTTTTTTTTTTAATTTACGTTTCCTTCGTCCTCTCCGTCAGAAATGTGCACTTTTTGGACCCTCACCGGTTCCCCTCAGGCGGCGGCGGTCATCTGGAGACACTCCGCTGGATCTAGTTTGTTGGCCATGTTTCTTGTCGAGACCAGTGAGATGAGCCATGCCGGTTTTGGTTTCTTCAGGTTGAGGAGCTCAGCCCTGGAGGTGAGGACCCTCCAGCTCCTAACGAAGAGAAAGCCCTCCCCCGAGGTTCAAGTTGCTTACTTTACGAGAGATTAAAATAAAGATTGTTGCATTCCTTGACGCTTCTTGATTTCGAAGTCTGTCAACCTGCAGCTCAGGAGCTTCCGGAACCGGACATGAACGCACCGATGAGACGTTCAGGAAGTTCTCTGCACACAAGATGCAAGGGTGTTTTATGGACTTTGGGGGAGACAAGTACCTTGGCAGGAGCCCCAAATTGGGATTATCTCTTTTACTGTACATTAAGATTTACAGAAGAAAAAAAAAAAAAGACACAATCTGAGGGTCGTCCCCTGGGTGGTGTTTGTCAGCATCAGGATGAAAACAGTTCTACAGGAAGTGCAGAATCTGGAGAAGCAGCAGTGGCACCAGGAAGTGTTTGCTGCTCGTGTTGCCTAGAGAGAGTAGAGACCGATTATCTCCACGGATGCCGGGCGTCTGAATTCGAGCGAAGTAGACGCCATTCTATCCACTTCGTGTGAACTCACCACCGTCGCTCAGCACCTCCACTTCCACCGTATGGTTCGTAACCCCGATGAGCCCGTCGGCCAGGATCGTGTATTTCCCAGCATGCTCCTTGCTCAGGCGGGTGGGCGGGACGAACTGCCGCCCGTCTCTGATCCAGGTGACGTTGGGCCGGGGGTTCCCCCAGACGTCGCAGCCCAGGCGCTGGCCCACCTTCAGACGGAGCTTCTCAGAACACAGGAGCACCGGGCCGTCTGCGGGCGAGAAGAAGGCGGTCAGGGTTGCGTTGCTGCGAATCCACGGGCTACAGTCACAGGACCAAAACTTCATTTGTTGTTGCTGTTCTCTTGAACTCCACTAGATGGCAACACAAGTTCTGTAGTCACGACGAACAAACACCACGGTGTTTGCTATTTGCCCAATTTGACCTTGCCAAGCATACCATTTGTCTTTGGCCACCTAAGACCAAATGTTGCCCCCGCCTACTGTGGCCTTGACCGTGGCCAATCGGACTTCGGGACTCGGGCACTCTGAGAGAGCCGTCAAAGTTCTGAATTTCTTTTTTTGTCATGACAGGGAAACTGGTGAGAGGAAGTGGGACAGCTCCGAAGTTGTAAAGAGGCCCAAGAAAGGAGACGGAGCTTTAGAGGTACAGCCAGTCCTGGGGTTACAACGTCCTCGACCTACGACAGTTCATGGCGACATCGCCATCCCTTTTACATTCATTATGAAAGTCTTGTTCCATCATTCTAACGTTCGACGCTTGTTATGAAACATACTTTGCTTGAACTAGTTAGCAGATGAAAATGCCGTCATGCAGAGTGTTAACAGGAAGACGGCTTTTCTATATACAAAAAATGGTAGATGAGGTTGGACAGGAATCTCCATGGACTGTGGTATTTGCAGATGAAATTGTGATCTATAGTGAGAGCAGGGGGCAGGTGGAGGTATGCTTCTGGAGAGGAAAGGAATGAGGGTCGGCTGGCCACATGAACGAGAAGTACCCTGGCGGAACGGTGTGGCTACAGGGGGTGAAGATGAAGAAGGTGGAGGATTTTAAGTCCGAAGGGTCAACTGTCCAGAGCCACGGAGAGGGTGGAGAGGAGGTAGAGAAATGTATGCTAGCAAGTAGGAATGGATGGAGAAGAAGTGCCAGAAGCCACGTTGATTAGTTTAGAGACACTTGGGAGAGGATAGGAGGCAGAGACGATGCGGAGGTTCCTCTTTGGGAGCGAGGAGGATGGAGAAGATCAGGAGAGACAGCACAAGTTCGAAGTTCTGGAGATAAAAGTCAGACTGGGCTGGTTTGGTCATCAGAAAAAGAATGCTGAGGTCAGAGGAGGCCTGGAGGAAGACCAGAGGAGATTTATGGATGGAGGGAAAGAGGTTAGTTGGTGTAAGAGGAGAGACTTCGATGGAGTAAATGGTGGCCCCTGAAGAACCGAATAAGTTGGAAGGGTCACTCACACAGGACTGTAGCAGTGACCTCCTGGGACTTCACCTCCAGGGGGGGCTGCGGTCGGGTCGGTACCAGTATCAGCTTGGCCTCGCACCAGTACTTCACCCCGTCGTCCTCCTTACCCGGGTAGATGTTGAGGCTGAAGGTCTTGTTCACCGGTGTCTTCTCCCTGCTGTAGGAGTTGAGCACGCCCAGTTGCCCCTGCCCCCTGTAGAAGGTCACCACCAGGCTCCAGGCGGGGGCGACGTTCCTGACGGTGCACTCCAGCGTGTACTGATGGCCCTCGAACATCGGCCCGGTGTGGTTGACGAAGCTGACGGACACGCTGTCTGGAGGCTCTGTGGACGAGGTGCGGACGTGGTAGTGAGACGGGCTCCCCCTTGCATTCAGAGAAATAAAAATGGAGGCGAGCTCACTGTAGACGACGACAGAGAGGTTTTTATAGCAGTGGTTGGACTCGTCAGAAACCAGGTAGCAGACGAGCTTGATGTTCCAGTATGTTATCTCCTCCACCCTCCAGACCAGGAACGGTTCCCTGGTGTTGTTGGAAACCCCCTGGGGGGAAACGTGGCACGACGTGGGTATAGTTTAGAGCGCTGCGTCGGCAAGAATACTTTCAGCTGGATGCTAATGTCAGTCCTGTCCTGATAAAACCGCTAACAGCTAGCCAGTGCTTTTTCCGTGTCACCCCAGATGGAGAGTTCTACACAAAGCCCCCCACAGTTGATGTCATAGACCCGGTTGCCCTGGTAACCATGAGTGTATTTCCAATCGTCGGTCACCCGATTGCAAAGTCGCGATCAGGCCTCTCTTGAGGCCAGGTATCTCTTGATTCGTCAATACGGGTACGTTTTTGGACAGCAATTGTGGACGACGTGGACCGAACCCGGGTTGTCATGGTGGAACATCACCAATCAGGAGATTCGTCACAGCGTGCATGTGACAAGTAACACGTGGGTGGGGGCGCAGCGGTGGAACCCTGTTCGTCCCTCCCCCCTGCAACTTCTCTTTCAGAGTCCGATGTCGTTCTGCCCCTGCACTTGGTTAGCACGCCGGCTGGTCACCTCCAATTAGCATTCCTTTAGCTTTGTTAGCATGAAAGCCGTAGATAATTCATCGGAAATGCAGCAGCTGGTATTTGTCATGGCGCAGACAAGTCCTGGTGATCGCGAAGTGTCCTACCTGCGAAACCTCCCATCCCAGGAAGCCCCGACTCGACGAGGAGCAGTTCACCTCGGCCGGATCCCCGAACCTTTTCGGCGAGAGAGTTCAAGCGGGTTACAAGAAGGGTTCGCTCAGAGGAGGGTGGATCGAACTGTCCGCCGGCGCGCTCCCATACCTGACCACCAGGGCGAAGGGGGAGACTCTCAGATTGCTGCAGACCGATCCCGGGGAGCTGGCGACGGCGGGCGAGGGGAGCGGGAAGGAAGAGGTCGGCGAGATCTGCAGCGGGAGGGCCGGAGCTGGCGTGTGCGTGGACGGAGGGGAGGAGCCGGCTGGTTGGACAGAGGCCATACATTCATGGATTCATGGAGGAGATCAGGAGATCCCTGTCACTGAGACCCTGAGCGCAGGCTAAGCTGTATGACTAATGAATGAATCCAACAGAAGCAAACACCAAAACAAACAGACTACAGCGCCAACGACCTTTGACCCCCGCTCGATCCCGGAAGGATGGCACCAAGGTTGGGCCCCGCCGCAGCCCGTGAGTCACTTTCTGTTTCTTCCCATAATGGGGTGGGGGAGTCAGGGTCAAGTGGATTTTACCATCTCTTGAAATAATACTGTTATTAGCTGATCTATTGTGGACCATTGTTCGACGGCACGCCGAGTCCACCCAGCGTGTTCCTCTGAGGAAGGAAGGACACCCTGCCCAAGTCCAGAGGGCCCGCTGCTCTTTTCTCCGCCACCATTGTTCCTCCCAGCTCCTTCTGCCTATCGGATGACCTCACCCACAGATCCAGCTCCGCCTCGCACACTCGAAACTAAGAAACTACCCCCAACTGCTGCCTTGCAGCGTTGGTAAACAATTAGCCAGATGTTTGGACGGTTTCTTTCCGCAGTACCACCACGATGTGTTCGCTGGCCGTCGTCAACCCCGGCCCCTCTCGCTAGCGAACCTCTTCAGAGTGGGCAGGTTAAAAAAAAAAAAAAAAAGACCACCTTTTCATCATCTCTTCGACCGAAACACGACTGACGGGCGGGTTGACTTGCTACATGAGCCGGGGTCGGAGGTCTTGATGCGCACAAGACCCGTCCGGCACTGGAGATGGACGGCATGGTTGGCTTTCGAACAGTTCTTCACGAGGAACAGTATTTGAATTTTCAAAACAGTAAACAAACACATCCAGGTAAATCCGAACCAGAACTATCTTCTTGAACATTTAATATTATTATATATATATATATTATAGGGGGTATAGCTCCCACGTGAAGAACAGGTGGTGCAATCTGCCACATCCCTGTCGACGTTTCACACTTTTAAAGAGTAATAGAATCCAAATTTCCCGCGATCTGAAAAGGTCCCTGAACGCATCGTACGTCCCATGTGGTGAAATAAACACAGGTGGTAGGTGTTCAAGCGGGGGGGGGGGGGGGGGGGGGTGTGCGAAATGAGATAACGAGGGCGTCAAAAAGGCGCCCCCTTCCCCCGCCGGGGCGGCCCCGTCGC
>CAAKHD010007300.1:20492-42444 GCA_901007705.1 Fistularia tabacaria
ATACCACTACTCTTATCGTTTTTTCACTTACCCGGTGAGGCGGGGGGGGGGGGCCCATTGGCGGGGTCTCGGGTTTGGGGGGGAGGGGGCGGGCCCCGGGGCGGGGGGGGGCCGGGCCGGGGGGGGGGGGGGGGGGGGGGGGGGGGGGGGGGGGGGGGGGGGGGGCAGCGTTGCCATGGCGGCGCAAGTGTCCTGAGTCTCCCGCCATGTGACATCCAGGCTGAAGGGGGCGCTGCTGTTCATCACGCTGGCTCTGATCGGCACCGGCTGGGCGTTCGTCAAATACATCCTGTCCGACAAGGAAAAGAAGATCTTCATGATTGTCATACCGCTGCAGGTGTGTGTGCGTGTGCGTGTACATGCTCAGGGATGGTTCATTCCCTGGTTGACCAGCTGGTGTGCGTCTCCCTCCCCCCCGCAGGTCCTGGCCAACGTTGCCTACATCATCATCGAGTCCACGGAGGAAGGCTCCAGCGAGTACGCCATGTGGAAGGAGATCCTCTTCCTGGTGGACCTCATCTGTTGCGGAGCCATCCTCTTCCCCGTCGTCTGGTCCATCCGTCATCTCCAAGAGGCCTCCAACACCGACGGCAAAGGTGCGAGGGTCCCGACCGCTCTGACCCGCACACGGCTTTTAGAGGGTTCTGTGGGTCAAGATCTTGAAGGTTGTTTTTGTCTCCTCCCAGCTGCTGTGAATCTGGAGAAGCTCAAGCTCTTCCGGCACTATTACGTGATGGTGAGACTCATCAGTTTGTCTCTTAATGTCTGGTGGAAGCGCGTGCCTGCGGCCATGTTGACTGTGAAACCTGTCCAACGTCCAAAGCGGCTCCTGTCGGTAACGCACCGTTTGTGTCCCCCTCAGATTGTGTGCTACATCTACTTCACCAGGATCATCGCCATTCTGCTCAAGGTCACCATGCCTTTCCAGTGGCAGTGGTGCTATGAGGTAAGACCGCAAACACACACACACACACACACACACACACACAGTGTCATGACAGTGGCGCATGATTACGTGCCGAGTAGACAACCTTCAGCGTTCGATGACCACCAGGAGAAGGAGCTGGAATTGAGTGTGTGTTCCTCCCCTGCAGTTTCTGGTGGAGGTGTCGACCCTGATCTTTTTCGTGCTGACGGGCTACAAGTTCCGGCCGGCGTCCAACAACCCCTACCTGCAGCTGCCCCTGGACGAGGACGACGTGGAGGCCGATGAAGTGTAAGCCAGTCCGCTCGTCCCCAGCTGTCAATAGACGTCGGCATCCAGCATCCCGAGTGTCATTATTGATCAGGCCTTCAAATGAAGAAATGAGCCACTTTCAGAAAGATCTAAGAACCGTCCAGCTCAAATGTTGTTCCGGGGTTTAGCCTCCTTTTAGCGCTGCATTCCCACTGGCAGTGAGGGGCCGCGGCCTTCAGACCCACGCTCTAAATCAAACCACCGACGAACAGGAAGATGACCCGGACAGCCCGGAGAGAAGTTCATTCGTGCTCTGCAACGATCAGATGGTTGAAGTGATTTTATTTCCTCCCTGCGCTGCATCGCCAGTGCACGGAGGAACAGTCTTCTTCTTCTTTTCCTTTTGGCTTTTCCATTTCAGGGGTCGCCACAGCGAATCAACCTTCTCCATCTAACCCTGTTCTCTGGATCCTCCTCTCTCACACCAACTGCCTTCATATCTTCTCTCACTACCTCCATAAACCTTCTCTTCGGTCATCCTCTAGACCTCCTGCCTGGCAGCTCCCATTCCAGCATCCGTCTACCGATATAGTCCCTATCCCTCCTCTGTCCATGACCCAACCATCTCAGTCTGGCTTCTCTGATCTTCTCTCCAAAACATCTAACATGAGCTGTCCTCATGTGGACTCATTTCTGATCCTCTCCATCCTCGTCACTCCTAAAGAGAACCTCAACATCTTCATCTCTGGCACGGAGGAACAGTGTAGTTCCTGAAAAGGTTCTAGGAACTGCAAAAACTTCCGCCGTCGGCCACCAATCCTTTCTATGAGAAGCCATTGCGGCCTCATGTTGCAGTCCAGCGGTTTCTCACATGTTTCTCCCTGCCGGGAGTGTGAGTGGTCCAGCCGCCGACGCTCAGCTAAGTGCTGTTCCCGGTTTGTTGTCGGTGCTCAGCGTTCCCACGCCTCTCCTCTGTCTTCCCGCCGTCCAGAGTCACGGAGTCGGGGGCGCTGGAGGGCATCTCCAAAGTCAAGAAGACGTCAAACGGACGCGAACGCCAGAAGTCCACCTTGTGAGCGGGAGGCTTCGCTCGGGGAGGGACCCGCGCAGCATCCCCCGGCCCGCCCGGCGCAAAGGGATGGACATGGACCAAGACCCCCCCCCTCCCCCCTTAGCCGACCCGACCCCCCCACAGCTGTCCCTTTGGAACTGAAGTGGTTGCAGTGGTCCTGCCCACTGTCTGCCTATGCAACAACCCAAACAGACTAGACCTTGTTTGAGGCCACGTTTTCCCGGGAAACAACCCCCCTCGGGCCGGGGAGGGGTCCGGGGCGGGGTTCTCTTCGGCCGGAGGACCAGGTGATGGACGGATGGAGGAGGAGAAGGCCGATGCTCTTTATCATCTCTCTCTTTCTCTCTCTCTCCAAAGATAATTATAATTTTAGCTTTTTGGGGTGTGTTTATATAAGATATTTAAAAATGGTACTTCTGCATTAGCTGTACCGTTCCTCTGTGTGTGTGTGTGTGTGTGTGTGTGTGTGTGTGTGTGTGTGTGTGTGTGTGTGTGTGTGTGTGTGTGTGTGCGTGTGTGTGTGCGCACGCATGTGCAGTAGTGTGTGTGTGTGTATGAGTGAGATCAGACGTTGGATGATCCGAGACTATTTTTTCTTCTTTTTTTTAAAATCCCCACGAATTTTGGGCTCGCATCCAATCAGGCGCGGCCCTGATAGGTCATCACAGTGTCACATTCTCCGATTTGATTTGTAAATGGAAACACATGGATGTCAGTGGTTGTATAGTTGAATATATTTGCTTATTGCTTATCGAGATGTTCTATTTCAGTATTATTGTTTTGGGTTGTTTTTTTTTTTTTTGTTGGAGAGATGACAGGCTCCGCCCCCTTGCCCCGCCTTAGCCCCGCCCCCTAACACTCTCACACAGAACGCGGCTGTAATTAAGCGCTTGTGTGGTGGAGGCCGACGCCATTACTGTGATCCAGGGGCCGGTTTTGAGATCATCGTCTCGAGGTCGAGCGGCGGCCTTCGCCCCGCCTCCGTCGCCCAGGAAGTGACCTCCGCGACGCTCGCATTTGTCTGCTTTTGGTTTTTACCTTTCTGCTCTTGATGTGACGCTTGTTTTAATAATCACGGACAAGTCTTCAGTTCTGAAAGCTCAGACGCGAGCGGGGGGGGGGGTTCAAGGGCCGTCTGTAAATAATTTGCAGTTCAGCGGGGAGCCACGCGGCGATTTCACACAGCGACAACGGTTGGCGTTTGATTTCCTCGACCCTGATTGGACGTTTTACGTTGAGGAAGCGCCGCCCTGAGGCAGTCCTGCACACGGACGCCACCGCTCACACGCCCCCCCCGGGGGGAGGGGCGGACCAGCCGACGGCCTCCGCCGCCCAGGGTGAACACTACTTCCTGCTTTTTACGGAGGGATTTGTGATGTCTGTGACTTGTCGACAATAAAGCTGGTGTTCTGGAAAGGTTGACTTGCTGTCCTCTCACTGTCTTTGTTTCATCCTGCATTTTGGAAAAGATTTCAATGTATATGATGTAGTTTTCTATTATTATAAAATGTTACAATTATTTTGAGGTCATTTTAGTAAATTCTTCACTGCTTGGCACTACCATTTATCTGTTAAGTAGGAAATAAAAAAATTAGCAGGTGATGATGATGCATTTTTGGATAAAGAACTGAAGTCAGTGTCCCGGTGTCTATAAATATACTGAGTCATTGTGCCAGGAAGTCGTCCACACCGCTAATCTACGAGGCCCATCCAATTCCTGGCTGTACTTTTCATTAAATATGGCCTGATATCAATCTTCTCATAACCTGGTGAGAAAGATAGTCCCCTCTTTTATTCCTGGACTCTTGCAGTACAAAGATGTGTATTGAGGAGAACTGTGTGTGTGTGTGTGTGTGTGTGTGTGTGTGTATATGTTATAACCCAGGCCTGGAAACATCCCATAAGTTTTTTGGAGCGTCGCTATATAATTACCTGCGAATTTAAATTAAAAAAAAGCACTATTGCTTCATCTTCAGTGAATGACAAAACATAAACCAACATCCCATCATAGCCGCCTATCGCGTTACTGAAAAAAAGCGAGTATTTTCGCATGTGTGTGACGTCACAGGGAGTGATGCGCATGCTCATTGTACCCCCGAGTGGACAGAACCTGCGTGACGTCATGTAATTTATTTTGGGGGCGGGGCCACCTATGATTGGTCCACTGCTCACCTGAACGAAGATCATGATTATAAGAAGAAGTAATAATGATAAAATATGAAGAGTTGGGAAAAAAAAGGAAGAAGAGGTTTTGAGGGGTGAAAAACTTTTTTTTAAGTCTATAAATTATTTTTAATCTTAAAAAAAAAAAAAAAGTCGCCGTCCCGTCCCGTCCCATCGCCCCCCCCCGACCCCCACGCACCTGCGCAGTACGCAGCCAATGGCAGGCTCGTCCTCCTCGTCCTCCTCCTCTTCTCCTTCCTCTTTCTCCTCCTCCGCCCGCAGTCCGCAGTCACACCGGCAGCAGACCGCATCGCCCTCCGCGCACGCAAGAACAACGCACCGCCACGCACTCCGCCCGCCCGCGTGCGAAGGACCCGCACCATGTAAGTACGGAGGGGTGTGTGTGTGTGTGGGGGGGGGTCTCTAGATGATTGACAGCTGCGCCGTGACGTCACGCGGGAAGTTAGAGAACCGATAATCACATGCATCGATAGGCCCGCGCCCGTGACCTCGGGTCGCCTTTGACAGCAGGATGGAGATGATGCAGCACATCCTCCCTCCATCCCTCCATCCCTCCATCCCTCCATCCAACAATCCATCCCTCCATCCCTCCATCCTTCCAATCCTCCATCCATCCATCCCTTCCTCATCCTCTCTCTCTCTGCGAAGGAGTGTCAGGTCTGCAGCACCGGAATGCACCACCGAGGTTTCCTGCTGCTCTGCAAACACATGCTCGCCCCCCCCCTCACACACACACACTCACACACACACACACTGCTCCGTCATCCCGCGTTACATTTAGAGACGCGTTACATTTAAAGTCTTGTTGAATGTTTAATCCGTTAAAATATTCTTATATATATTTATATAATTTAATTTAAAAATATAACATGTAAATGAAAATTATTGTGTTTATATATGAAGATGTATAAAAAATTGGCAAAAACTGTTTGAACATCAAAACATGGCAAAACATGAAAATTATTATTTTAGTTTTGCCAATATTCATTTATATCTTGAATGCTGTATATAAATATGTTTATATGTACACAATAATTATAACGTTTTGATGTAAAAAAGGTTTTTGCCAATATTTATTTACATCTTTAGATTTATTTATATTATATACATATATATACATATATACACACAGTAATTTTCATTTTTTTATGTTTTTTTCAACTTTTTATTTAACTATATATATGTATATACATAAATACATAAAGTAATTTTCATGTTCTGATTTTTAAACAGTTTTTGCCAAGATTATTTATATTAATACATTCTGTGTGTGTGTGTTTATGTATTTATACATATATATGTATATGTATATGCAGTAGTTTTCATGTGTGATGTTCAAACTTCGTATCTTTATCGTGACATCAATCTTTTAATTTTGTCCTGCTTGCTCTAAAATGATTTTGCAAAGGTATTTTTTGGATTCATCAATTTCTTTCTCTCTTTATTTCATTTTTTTATCTTTTGCATATTGCCGTTAAGTTTGTTTTCAAAAAATCAAATTGAATTATTTGCTCTTTCATTTCACATTGTCATTATTATTTATTCATTTTTTTTTCAACCAGAGCTGAAAAAAATGATGACTTGTGAAAGTCACCTGTGAAAGCGCTGACACCCTGCCCTCAATGTGTGTGTGTGTGTGTGTGTGTGTGTGTGTTTGTGTGTCCTCCCTCAGGGCCCTGTCCTCAGCTCTGGTCCTGCTGGCGGCCGCCTTCTTCTCAGCGGAGGCCGGCGTCGGGTGAGTCGAACCCCGTCAAGATGCCGAACATCTTCACTGTCTAAGCGATGAAGAAAACGTCATGAATGCAAAGTAAAATAAAAATGCTAAACATGAAAGAAATAGAAACGGAAAGAATAAAGAAAGTGTGAAAAAAAAAATGAAAATGACAAATTTAAAAATTATTTTTTGGAATAAATTAGTAATTTAATTTCAATTATTTCATGCATTTTGAAAAATTAAAACTGCAAAATGGTCAATTTTCTGCATTAAAGATGATGAAAAATAATCATTATTTATATATATAATCACACACACACACACACACACACGGAGACACACACACATGGACACACACACTCCAGTTGCGGTTGTTGATGTGTTGGTCCTGGTCGTCCTCACAGGCCGAGCAGAAACACCAGTCTGTGCACGGAATCCAAGGAGTGTCTGGAGTACGAGCTGGTCTGCAAGACGGACGAGTACGAGGTGAGAGAACCTCCTCCTCCTTCTTCTTCTTCTCCTCCTCCTCACGTTCACTCATCTCGCGTGTGTGTGTGTGTGTGTGTGTCTGTGTGTGTGTGCAGGTGAGACACTACGGTCCCACGTGCTGGGTGTCCACGGACGCCGAGGCGTACTTCATGGGCGTGGGCGCGGCCATGGCCTTCAGGAGGCTCTTCCAGTACATCTCCGGGGCCAACCAAGATGGTGAAGGAAGCAGCAGTTATAACACGGTTATAACACTGTTATAATACGGTTATAACACTGTTACAACACGTCCCAGGGCCCAGTTTTACGTGATTTCCTGGATAGAACGCAGTGGCGCTTAGGAAAACCGTCAGCTGGGAATTTTTAAGATCAATTGTATTTTTTTGGAGTATTTGTTTATTTTATGGGAATTTTTTTTTAAAACAAGTTTAGTCATCCTAATAATTTCAGGGTAATTTTTCCTTTCTCTTTTGCAGATTGACATTTTTTAGGAATCATTGGAAGGTGAAATGTTGGTCACCAAATCGAAAGGATACTCGATCTGGTTGAATCCTAATAATGTTCCCTGGCTTTCGGATCAGGATCTCTTTAATTTGGACATCTCAGGAAATATTCGTATTTAAAATTTTTCGTCAACGGTTTTCTATTTTTATTGATTTCTCTTTTTGTTTTTATTTTATTTTATTTTATTTTATTTTATTGTAATTTTTCTAATTTCATTTTTTTTCTGTCCATTCAGAGACGTTTACATTTGAAGGAATTTGATTTGGATTTTTGATTTATTTATTTATTCAGTCAGTATCTTGAATCAAACATTTTTACCAAAATTAACTACCAAACACAAAACAATGACTGAAAGGGTTTTAAATATAAATATAGTTATAACTTCATTATTTCCTGATTTTTTTTGATTTCATCAAAATTTCTTTATTCAAATATACATTTTTTAAACAACACTTAATTGCAATACAAGCAATTATTTAGATTTTTTTTTAATTGATTTCTCTTTAAAAAAAAATTTTTTTTAATTTTTTTCTGTCCAATTCAAAGGCATTTTAATTTATAGAAATCTTTTTTCAGATTTTTTTGATTTAAGTAAAATGATTTTGGTCAAATACACATTTTTCAATAAAAAGAATCTAATTATAATATAATAATATAATAGTAATCTAATATAATATAATATATAATAATATATAATAAGAATAATATTCAATATAATTATAACTGTTTTACTAAAATATATATTTTTCAAAAAAAATGTATGCACATGATTATTTCCTGTTTTCTTTAATGAATCCTCTCTTTATTTTATTTCGTGTTATTGTAATTTTTTTTTTATTTGAAGAAATAATTTCCTCATCTTTTTGATCCAAATAAAACTGTTTTGTTCAAAATCTTAATTGTTTTACAAACAATTATTTCCTTTTTTTAATTGATTTTTCCTTTTATTTTATTTCACCCTTTATGTAATATTTTAATTTGTATTTTTCTATCCCTTCAAAAGGCCTTTTTTGTGTCTTTTTTTATTTTATTCTCTATTTTTAATTGTTTGGGTTTTTTTTTGGTTTTTTTATTTGGATTTTTTTCCATCTAGTTCATTCAGACATTTTGATTTGAAGAAATTCATTATTTCTTGATTTTTTTTAATTTGATTAAACATGTTTTGGTCAAATATAAATTTTTCCAAAAATATATATATTGTTAAAAAGATATTGTTAAAAGGACAAGTATTTCCCATTTTTAATTGAAACTTCTTTTAATTTCATTCTACTTTATTTTATTGTAATTTTCTTATTCAACAGGCATTTTGAGATGGAGAAATTCAATATTTTTTCATTCAAATACATTTTTCAAAAAAAAGGTTAATTGCATACTCCTTTTTTTAATGAATACTTTTAAAAATTTTATTTCATTTTATTGTAATTTTTTTAAATTTCATTTTTAATCTTTTTGAAAGGCAGTTTGATTCGGTGAAATTAATCAGTTTTTTCTTTAAAAATGTTTGGGTGAAATATGATTTTTTTTTTAAACTAGTTTCTTCTAAAATATTCACAAATTTTTCACAATTATATTCACAATATTTCACAATTTTTTTTAATTTTCCTATTATTCTACTTTACGTTTTTCAAGATTTTTTTTCCATCTGATTCGACGATATTTTGCTTTCAATTCATTATCTCCTGATTTGTTTGATTGAACTAAAATTGGTGTTTTTAAATTTTATATATAATTTTATTTTTTTTTAAATCTATTTTATTTCAAAAAAATATTTGGTAAATTTCTTTCAAAAATTCTTTAGAAGTCAGACCAAGCAATTCTTTGTGTGTGTGTGTGTGTGTGTGTGTGTGTGTGTGTGTGTGTGTGTGTGTGTGTGTGTGTGTGTGTGTGTCGCAGGCGTTAAGATGGAGATGACGGCGCCCGTCCTGGTGAAGATCCCCGAGGAGACCAGGATGTGGGAACCTGCCATCTACACGCTCAGCTTCCTGCTTCCTGCGTCCTACCAGGATAAGGCGCCGACGCCTGACAACGCCAAGGTGGGCGGGGCCTCTCGGGCAGAGTGGCGAGGAGGCGGAGCTTCCGCCGGAACGCAGGCGACCCCCTGCGTTACCCAGGGAAACACAAGACTTCGAAATAAAAGCTCACAAAGGCTTCAAATCTAGTTTGGCAGAAATTTTGTAGAAAGAAACTTGAAAGAAACTTCTCGATTTCTCTGCTGATTGATTGATTGATTTATTGATCGATTTATTGATCGATCGATTGATTTTTTTAAATTTAAGTCATTTATGAAGGACCATTTCCTGTTTATTTTTTATTTTTCAAATTCTCTACAGTTTATTTTGTTTTACTGAATTTCACTTTATTTTATTTTTATTTTTCATTTCTTGTTTTTTATTTTATTTCATTTTTGCAACAAAGTAATTGTTGCCCGATTTTCATTTTCACTCGTGACTTATTTTATTTTATCTTATATTAGAGAAGAATTCACCATGACCTGGATGTCCGAGTACCTCCTCGGACATTATTTTATCTCAAAATATATTAATCATAATAAGGATAGTAACAACAACAACCACAATAATTATAATAATAATAGTAATGATATAATAATACAATTCTATTCAAATTCTGCTTGTGTTAGCATCTCTCAGAATTAAAGCTGTTGCTCCTTCACGGAATTAGATTCAAACCGGATTAATTGTATTTCGCGGGCCTTCCGGTATCTCCGGATACCGCGGTAAGTATCACGACTGTGGTGTAATCGGATACTGAGCTCTGCGTGCTCCCCGGCTCAGGTGTACGTCACGGAGATGCCGGAGATGGACGTGTACGTGCGCAGCTACGGAGGCTGGATGCTGTCGGTGACCTCCAGGCTCCACGCCCAGCTGCTCACCAAGGAGCTGGAGAGGGTCCGGGCCTCCTACAACCACAGCTACCACTACGGCGTCGGCTACGACAGGTCTCTCTCACACACACACACACACACACACACACACACACACACACACACACACACACTCTTAAGCTAAATTTGGCGGGCAAATAGCTTAGCGTAGCGACGCTGCCATCAAACGCACCCTGGAAAGTAGTTCCAGCAGGGGGCAGGCGTCGTCTTTGCACTTTGCTGTTGTGGACAAGGGTGTTTGTTATGCTAAGCTACGGATCGGCAACCTGTAGCCCTCAAAGAGCCATTTGGACCCGTTTCCTCACAGTGAAGAAAACAGCGGGAGCCACACGACCCTTTTGAAATTTAAAATGAATGAACACGGCATGTAAGGTTGTTTCTTTTTGCCAAAAACAAAATATGTGTTGCATTTTTTTTTTAAATCTATGAACAACAAAATTGCACGTCTGCATGCAACATTTTCAACTCAGAAAAAAAAGCGTTGGGTTGAAGGTTACTTTTAAACAAAATACTCAACGTATGTCTGAGTCCTTCATGTATTTATAAAAAAAAAGCCGAACTTAAATGATCCACCGGCGGCAAACCAAAAATGCCGTCCTCTCTCTGTGTCGTCCTCTGTGGCGCGTGCAGTCAGCTGTCAACCTGAAAAACAAAAGGTCTATTTCACTGAACAATGAAAAAATAGGAATATATGCGAAATAATAGGCAATTCAAATATTGATCATACTTGCTTATGTGATTTCTGCACATCGGGGCTGCGAGCCGTCACCTTCGTCTCCACACAGGATTGTAAGCTGTCCTCTGGGAGGCGTGCGCCGCCTTCGCTTTTCATAAAGTTCGTGCGCCAAAAATATTTGAACTGGTTTTATTGAGATGTAACAAGATCGCCCTGATCTTCATCTTAAGATTACATTTTAAAAGTAAAATACATTTGAATGAAATACTAGATAATTACTTTCAAAAGCCACAGGGAGCCGCGGGTCGCCGACCCCTGTGCTAAGCTAACAGAGGAAGAGGGCGACCATCATTTGAAGTGTTTATCTGTGTGTGTGCGTGTGTGTGTGTGTGTGTGTGTGTGTGTGTAGTCCCTTGAAGCTCCGGAACAGGCACAATGAGGTGTGGTACGTGGCGGAGGGGGAGCCGGTGTGTAAGGACCCGCAGGAGCCCACACCGCCGCACACGGCCAGGCCCGAGCAGGCCGACTCCACCGGGTACGTGTCCGAGGACCCCCAGGACGCGTTCACAGACTCCGCGCCGTCCCCCGCCGCCGCCGCCAACTCCTCTGACGCCCCGGCCCCCCCCCCGCCGAGCCCATCGTCCCCGTCCCAGCCGCCGCCAACCCCCGTCAACATGGACGTGACCGCGTCCAACTCCTCCGCTCCCGTCCCGGCCAGCCCGTCCCCGGCGCCGACGGATGAGGCCGACGCGACGGCGGCGTGGAACAGCACCGCCCACAACCCTGTGGACACGCAAGCTGAGAGCAGCCCGGTGGCGGCGCCGGACGGCGTCCGCTAGGGGTCTCCGCGTAGACCATCCGTAACCCCGCCACCCGCCAACCCATCCGTCCATCGCACAGTCAAGTAGAGCCACCGTCAGCTAGCCGTTTATTAGCTTTGCGTGGATTCGCTGTCGCCGGAATCCTCTAATGTGTAACACCAGGTCCGTCCACCAGGGGGCGACGCAGGAAAGCTAGCCGTCCGTCATCCGCACCCGCACCCGCCTGTCCATCGGGGATACTCGCGGCGAACGCAAACGCGATCGACCGATGCAAGAAAAAGAAGTCACGCCAAACTATCGCTTCTTCCCGTCTGTCCTTGTTCTGAGGAAACAATAAAAACAGACCAAACCCTCCTTTGACTCTCCGCTGTCGTTTATTAGCATTGTTGCCATGGCAATGACAAACAACAACAAGCTGGCCTCCTCTTTCTCCCCGCCGGTCCTTATTTCTTTTTATTCGGCAGTTTTTCAGTTTTTATTTTTTCAATAGATCTTTTATTTTTTTTTCAATGTGTGCCTGCAATAAACCATTTGGCCACATGGGGGCGCTAGAGAGACTCTGTGGTGCAGCTTGAAGGCACACAATGAAACACCAAGACAACATTGACCGGGTCAGTGCGCCCCCTAGTGGCTATGAAGGGTACAACTAAGGATTTGATGATCTTCACACATTAATTAGTCCATTTTTTTATTTATTGTTTTATCACCAGATATATATTCTCAAACTTGAGAAAAGATGTCAACATCTGGGATTTTTTGCTGAAAATTTTGAGTTTAATCACTTGAAAAGGGAAAAAAATATTCATTAATTCATTCATTGTCTATTCTGCCGCCGCATATATTGACATGCAACCATTCCCCCTTTCATTCACACATTATCCTGGGGTTTAAATTTATATTCTGATTCATCTAGTGGAGCGAATGTGTGTGTGTGTGTGTGTGTGTGTGTGTGTGTGTGTGTGTTTGAGCGGAAACCAAGTACTGCGAGAAAGAAGTCAGTTTGATCAGAGTTTAATCAGGTCTGCTGTTTCCTCCACGGCCGCCATAATCTGCGTAATCTGGCGTCCGCAGCGCCTCTGAGCACGACGCACACCTCGGCATCAGCGTCAGGATACAAAAGTTGCCCGCAGGCATCGCTTCTCCAAATCCCGCTGTGTTATTACTCTGTAATAAATTAATAACCACCGCCGTGCTGCTGCCAGGACTAGCATTTAAGTCGTCACACCGTCATGGCGCCCGGTAGAAAAAAAAAAAGTGCTTTCGAGCGGCACGGCGGCGGCGGTAAAAAAAAACAAAAAAAAAACAACAACCTCTCAGCAGTAGTTTGTTTATCTAATGATTCAGGTTCTGCTGCAATCAAAAAGTAATACTTTTTAAAAGTAACTGAAAAAAACAAACACTTCCTGTGTGTTTTCTCCGTCGTCAAGGAAAGTTACAACTCAAATTTTTCTTTTTTTGCTACTATGACTATGTTATTACGCTGTTATTACGCCGCTCACTTGGAAACGACCGCCTTCTTGTTGATGCTCGCTCGCCTGGCCCCGCCCCCTCCGGCCGAGGCTCCGCCCCCTTGCCACAGGTGGCCGGGGATGGTGAAGGCGTCCACGCTCATGCCCATGGTTTTGGAGGGGATGGCGCTGAACTGCTTCCGGTCGGAGCTGTATTTGTAGATGGCGTCCACCTGGGCGGCGCCGACGGTGCGAGGGCCGACGCCGGCAAGGCGCACCAGCTCCTGGGAGTCGGCGCTCATCGTGTAAACGCCGCGGAACTGGCAGCTGGAGTCGCGGAAGAGGATCAGGAAGTGGTTGGCGGGGCTCTTCTCCATCTCCTGAAGGTCGGAGACAAACGTTAAGCGGGCGGAGTTCAACGAAAAGCCGGTTATGGCGGTCGCCGCACCTCCACGATCCTGGTCTTCTGGGTCTCGTTGACCTTCCCCGCCAGGCAGCAGCGGGACAGCGCATTGTGAATGATGAACTTGTTGGACTTCAAACTGGGCTCTTTGAAGAGCCGTGGACCTGGGCGGGGGGGGGGGGAACGCGGCGTGAGCTCACGCCCGCGATCCTATTGGACGGCGGTGGCGGCGGGGGTGGCATGCCGGCCCCTACCTGTGTACTCCAGGGCCGGAGAAGGCCCGTTGGATCCGCCTTCCCAGTCCTTGTCCCCGTTCTGATTGGCCAGACGGCATCCAGACGGGGATTCAGGGCGGCTGTCGGTTGGTGAGCAAAGCATTTCGCCGGTTAGCAGCGTTATATCTTTAACGCTGCTAACCTGCTAACGAGGCTAACTCTACGCTGGTTTAACGTGTTAGCATATTTTGCGTTTTAGTATTTATGAATGTTCACATGTTTGTATGTTCGGATGTTAGCATATTGCATGATATTTGCATATTACCATATAAGCATATTTGCATGTTAGCATGTTCATATTTTAGAATACTCGCATGTTAGCATGACCATATATTAGGTATTTGCCTTTTGGATCTTCACATGTTTGAATGCTTGCGGGTAGCAAATTCATATGTAAGCATGTTCGCACATTAGCATCTTCTCATGTTCTCTTGTAACCTTGATAGCTGTTGGCACATTAGCATATCCGCCTGTTTGAGTGTTTGTATGCTCTCATGTTAGCTCATTCACATGTTACCATGTTACTATGCTAGCCATTTGTATATTAGCATATTTGCGTGTTTGCATGTTTACACTTTCAAATGTAAGTGTGTACGAATATTAGCATGTTCGCATTATTCTTTGCAAGCGTGTAAGCATACTAGCATATTTAATTGTTATCATTCGAGCATGTTAGCATCTCCAACGGATTTCATATTAACAATGAAAATGCACCCAATCATCGAAGTTTTAGTGACCCGACAGGAAGTAACAGTATATTATTATATTTGCGTGTTTGCATGTTCGCATGTTTGTATTTCAGCATGTATACGTTTGCATGTTAGCATGCTTGCATGTTAGCATTTTAGTATATTTTCATGTTATCATCTCCAACTGCTATCATACTAACAGTAAATTGTGACCGATCATTGTACTGCAGTACTCTCACCAGTGCGAGTACCCCTACTACTAAGTAGTAGTTTTCTTTAGTTTCTGGATCAGCTCAGGATAAAGATAAACTGTATCTGTCAGTGTGAAGAAACGCATCCGTCGCCATGTCGCTCATAACCTGTGGACTCTCTTGTTGGCGTCGCCCACGCCGCTGCCGGGCTCCTCCTCCGCCGCCAGGTTGAGGGAGGAGTGCGAGTAGACTTTGGTCAGCTTGGAGGCTGCGGAGAACACGGAGGCGTTAGAGGTCACCTGGCGTCTCGCTGATGTGGCGGGCGGCGCGGTGGCGTCCTCACCGGGTGCTTTCCTGGCGGGGCTCTGGGACGGCGGCGGCGGTCCCTCGCGGCTCGCGCTCCGGGGCCGGGACCGGGCCTTCTTCCCGGACGGGCGCCCGTGATTGGCGGGTTTCTGCCGCAGCACTTTCTCCAGGTCGTCCATGATCCGGAGCTGCTGGCGGCGGGCGTACTCCCCGCGGGTGAAGTCCCCGCGGCGGGCCGGGGTGGCGGGCGGCGTCGGCGACGGCGAGGTGGGCGCGGCGGGAGGCGTGCGCGGCGGCGACAGTTGCCTGAGAACGGATACGGACACAGGGATTTCAGCCGCAGCTCAGAAGAAGCACCCCGAAGAACGGCAAACGTTAGCTTCTTTGCCTCTTCTCTCGTTCCTGCTCGTGCCACTGCCTCCTCTTCCTCAGCTCCTCGGTCCTCCTCTGCTGCCGCTCCAGCAGGAGCGCCCTCCGCTGGGCCATCTCGTCCTCGCTGCGCACATCCTCCTGGAAAAGGCGCCGCAGGTCAGCGCAAAACGCCGTCCGGTTTTGCTTCGTTAAAGAACCCCGGGCGCTCACCGTGAAGAAGAACCCGACGCCTCCTCTGACGGCCGGCTCGCTCTGCTCCTCAGGAGGTTCTGGACCTCCAGCCTGGTTCACCGGCCCCGACGGCGGTTCCAGAAGGTCCACCACCTCGCCGAGCGGATCGGGCTGCTCCGCGGGCTGGGCAGTGACGGCCTCCGCCGCTGATTCCGTGCGGTCGCTCATGGAGTCGGAGGAGAACTCCTGCCCCTCGTCGGTGGGCTCGTCGCTGCCCCCTTCTGGTCCACCCAGGGACGACAGCGACACCTCGATCATGCTGCAGCGTTTCCCGGCGCCTCGGGGTCCCCCGCCGTAGACGGCGGAGAGGGACAGCGTCTCGCTCTCGAAGGAGCACTCCGAGGGGGCGCCGGAGCTGCTGCCGCCGCCGCCGCCGGCGCTCGGCTGGTCGTAAGTGGGCTGCGCCGGCCCCTGGGGTCCCCCGGCCGCCTCCCCGTCCTCCAGCTCCAGGCTGAACTGGGTGGGCGTCTCGCTGGAACCCGTGTCGGAAGCGCTCTCGTCAGCCTGCATCTGCGGCGCTTCCTGGGTGGGCGGCTCCTGGGGGGGTTCCTGGGGGGGCTCCCGGGGGGGAACCGGGGGGGGGCCCTGAGGGGTCCGCGGCCCGCCGATGCGGAAGGACGAGGACGTTTGCACTTGGCACTTGCTCGGGGAGACGCGGCGCAGATGCGGGAGGGTGTCCACGTTCTGGGTGGGCGTCAAGACGCGGTTGAGCGGCGGGAACTTGAGCTCGGAGGGCCGCGGCTGAGGCGGCGGCCGCGGGTGGTGCTTTGGGCTGCGAGGGGCGGCGGAGGACGACGACGACGAGGGGATCTTGGTTCTGGGAGCGGGGCAGGAGGAAGACATGACGGTTTTCGGGGAGAGGCCGTGGGAGCGGCGCGACGGAGAGGCGGCAGAGGACGACCCGGCGCCGGCCGGGATGGTCCAGGCTTTGCTGGCGCTGGAGGTGGGGTTCTTGGTGGGGGTCCTCGGGGGCGTCTTGGTGGGGGTGTGCGGGGGCGTCCTGGGCGGCGCTCTGGCGTTGCTCCGGGTCACCGCCTTGGCTTTGTGCGCGCTCCTGGGCCTCTGGTTGCCAAGGAGCTGCTGCTGCTGCTCGGTGAGCTTCTGCATGTCCTTCTGCAGCGACTGCAGTGCTTCGCTCAGCTTCTGCACCACCTGGTTGTACTCCACCAGGGCCGCCTCGCCACCTTTCTCCTTCTCTGCTCCCTTTTCCTTGTCCTCCCCCTTCTTTGTGTCAATGGAGAAGGTGACCTGCTTGTCCAGCCGAGGAGGGTTGGAAACGGTAACCTTGTCCTTCTCTTTGTCCTTCTCCTTCTCCTTGTTTTCACGCTCCTCCTCTTGCTTCAGCTGCTCCTCCATGCGAGTGAGGCGCTCCTCAAGACTGAGTCCTTCCTCTTCCCCTCCCTCGGCGCCCCCTTCCCCTTGCTCCCTCTTCATCTGAAGGAGGGCGTTCTTGCCCAGCCTCTGCCTGTGCTTGGCGAAGATGGCCTCGATGCGTCTCTTCTGGGCCTCGATGCTCCTGCGTTTTTCCTCCAGACGAGCGCCCAGTTCCCAGGCCTCCGTGCCGGGCTCCGGGCCTCGGGGGCCGGGGCTCTCCTGCTGGCTCGGCGCCCCCGCTGGCGTGGAGGGCGTGTGCGGCGTACCCGGGGTCGTCGGCGTGGCGGCGGAGCCCGACTCTTCGCCGGGTTGTCTCCGTCTGCTGTCCCGTCTCTCCGCGAAGCTGGTCATGCGTGGGCTGCCGGCCACATTGTGGTTGGCCTGGCGACTGTTGCCGGGGCGGATGTTCCCCGGGGCGTTCCGGGGGGCGTCGTCGGAGGTGTCGGACGAGTCCACGCTGCCGTCTCGTAGCACCGAGTCGTCGTCGCGCGACATGTCCGAGGCGTGCGGCGACCGGTCCCCTCGCTCGCCCCTGCCTTGCTTCCCGTTGTCGCCTACGGGCCGGTAGAGGAAACCTGAACGGGTGGGGGCGGAGCTACTGAGCTGAGGGTTCTCCTCCACCGAGGAGTGCAGGAAGAAGCCGGCGGGGGCCCCCTCCGGGCACAACCTGGGCTCCGGCCTCCCCCCTCGCCCGCCGCCCTTCTCCCCAACCCTCCCCTTCTTGCGCTCCTTCCCGCCGGGAGCGTGAACCGCCTGCAGCGCCTCCTCGATGGTGGGCAACTCCCCCACGGGCGGCGTGTGCGTGTAGGGCCCCCAGGAGGACCGCCGCGGCGGCGCGGAAGCGCTGACCAGGTGGCTGAGGTCCTCGGGGGGGCTGTAGGGGACCCGGGTCAGCGCCGCCGAGGTCAGAGGCGAGGTCATGGCGGGGACGCCGGTGCCGAGGCTGTCCGTGCTGACAGAGCGAAAGACAGAGTCGATGGGGTTGCCCATGACAACATCAACATCACTGTCCAGCCCGAACGGAATACTGAACGTCACTGCTGACAGCGGACGGCTGCGGGGCGGATGACGGCGGGGCGATGGCGCGGCGGAGGCGGGGATGACCATGGAAACGGAAAAGATAAAAGCAGAGAAACGCAGAAGCCCAAAGTAAGAAGACAAGACATGGAGGCAACGCAAGGGTTACCACGGGAACCACACGGCTTCTCACGGCCGTACCTGATCTGCTTCTTGGTCCAGGATTGGCTCTCTGGGGGGGAAACAAAGCGAACGAACTTCAGTCAGAAACCCGTTTTTAGTGAAGATGTGAAAGAATGAAGGTGCTGATGGGTTCTTGCCTGGAGACACCGGCGAGGAGATGGGCAGGAAGGGCTGCTTGAAGATGAAGGAAGGGGAACCACTGCAAGGGAACAGCGCGTCACGGTCTCGTTCTTTAACAAGTATTTTTAGATCTTGTGTACTTCTACATGCTCCTCAAGGCCACATCCGCCTCTTTTTTGTGTTCATATGCAACACTGCAAGTTGTATTCAGTGGGTTCATTCATCAGTGCAGCCATTCAAAGCATGACCTTGGCCAAGCATGACCCGCACCAGTCGCCAGGAAGGGAACCTGCCTCGTACCTGTTGCTGTTCCCACTGACGGGACTCGTGCAGTACAGCAATCCGGAGACGTCTGAAAGATACGGATTCATCATGATCATCATAACTCCAAGACCAGCCGGGGATCGACCGAGCGGTCCTCGCACCTGTGAGGTCCACGGGCTGTATCGGCTGGACAAAGTCGGGCTTCTTGATCTCGAACCAATCCAGCAGCTCTGCGATGAAGCTCATGATGTTCAGCTGGAGATGGGGAGGGGCGGGGGGTGGGGGGGGGAGGGGACAAGACATGACCTCAGAGGAGCTCCAGGCAGACAGATTTGGAAAGAAAAATAAATCCCCGCATCGCAGGGACACCGATTGACCAGATTGCAAACTGGCCTAAACACGGGGCTCAAACTATAGATCTGGCAGATTAGCACAGAATTGAGATTTGAGACCGACCTTTGGAAAATACTGTTCTAGCATGTGTACTACCTGGGGATGTCATGTGATTTACAGTTAAAGTTTAAGTGTGCGTACTGCCCCAGGTAGTACACATCCCAGAATGGTAAAGTGTGAGTACTTCCCCAGGTAGTACTAATCCTGAAATATTTAAGTGCAAGTACTTCCCCAGGTAGTTCTAATCCTGGAAGTCTTAGGTACGAGTATTTTGATGCCTTCCCTGTCTTACGGTGTACCGAGGTCCCAACCAGCAAGTCCATTCCCTGATATCTTTGAATACTGGGTCCACAAGGAGATGTTACCCTTGTTACCTTGCTGCTGCACTATCATCAACAAGCAGATGCTCTACAAGACCCAAAACTCCAGTTTCCTCTCTGGGTATGCCACGGGAGATAGAATACCCAGATTTTTCCAGCTTCACAAAGACAGAAAAGTGGCCCGCCCTAAAAAACCTGCAAGACTCAAAGCTCATGAATAAAACCAAGAAAATACCCACGCCTTCCTGGTTGACATGCTGGAAAAAGGCAACCACGGCCAACACATTTTGGGAGAATAGGAATGGAGAAATAGTAGGACGCTACCTCTGGAAAATCCAGATCCATAAAACTGTACCATGCTACATCCTAATAAACCATACAACTGCTGCAGCTGGGCAGACCTGAAGTCTGCCACGGAACATACAAGGGAAAACACCTGCGCACGGCGGCAAGGCAAGAGTGGCCAAAGAGCATGATATCAAACAACAGTCAAGAAAGGTTCCACCCTGCTGTCTTTGGAAGCGGCTGAATCCAGAAGGTCCATGTTTGGACCGAGGCTAAGGATGCAAACGGACACACGTGCACAAAAAGCCTTAGAATTGGGCAGATTAGGGTCTTCCAGGTACAAAACGGGCAAAGGACAACACAGCACAAACCTGCTCAGCTCACAGACCTCAAGGACAGTGGACTAGTAACTTTGAGAACTTCACAAACTTCTGAAGCTCGTTGGGAACAAGACACGGTGGACCACAATGACGACAGACTGATTGTAGCTGCAGGAGTAGTATCTACCTTTCCAATTCGAGTAAGCCCAAACAAAAACTCGCGACAGGTGCTCCCTGGTACCTCAGGGAACGGGTAGTCGGGGGCTTACGTGCAAGACGGGCGGGGCGTAGAGCAGGTCCTCCAAAGGAAGGGGGCAGCAGCCCTGCAGCCGAGTCTGGCAGAACTCCTTGATGAGCTGCAGGTTGTAGAGGCTGTCGGCCACCGACATGGTGTCCTTCAGACATACGTCTGCGGGGAAGTACCACGGATTGACATGAGGGTTCGGGAGTGTGTGTGAGTGTGTGCGTTGGCCGGGTGTCTGTACCCTCCAGGCGCAGCAGGCTGGGGCAGTAGTAGTGCAGCACGGCGGCGATGGCGCAGCCGTTGGACAGATCTTTGACGGCAGAGACCAGGGGGAAGGTGGGGGTCAGCTTCGACTGGACCTTGTCCTTCCTGTAGCGGATCTGGCGGAGGGGAGGGGAAGGGGGAGAGAAAGGGGTCAGAAAAGGAGGAGGGTGGCGGTTGCGTGACGGCGAGCGCGGAAACAGAAACGTGCACCGGTTCGCAGGTTCGAGCGCTCCTTCGACGGCGAGCGATCGAACTCCAGTTCGGAGGCTTCGGCCCGAGTAAGTTCTAGGAGAACCTTTGGGTCTCAACCTGATCGGCGACCTCTCAGAAGAGGCGGGGCTCTAACCCACAGCTTCGTAGAATGAGCACCTCCATTTTTTTCTGCCCGCAATCCGGACCGCTGGTGCACAGATCTGATGTTTTCTCGCTCATGCGACGGCGGCGTGTTTTTGCAGAAGCACAACAATGGCCTCCGTCGGACTGGAGGTGTGTTAGGCCCGACTCAGGAACACACACACACACACACACGCACACACACACACACACACACACACACACACACAACGGAAACCGTTAGCATCTCATTGAAAGTGCCAACAGACAACTTGATGTCTTCAAGTTTGTTCCTCCTTTGTTTCTCGTTTCTCACGTTTCTCCAGATCAGGATTCTTCAAATCCTGGCTCGCAGAATCGAACAAAACCCCCGATTGTCGCCCTTCACTCGGGATCAGTGGCGCTGGGACGCCATCTTGGTTGTTTTGATTCTGTCCCGCCATCCTGCTCAGCTGCTACCACCTGAGAAGATCCCGATATGCACACACCTTACAGTTCGCTGACCCTGAAATGGAGTCGTAATCAGTATAAGATTAGCACTGCGTTCGCTAATAGTGTTTTCGCGTAGCTTGCTACGAGCTCCAACCCCAGCTAGTTAGCAGCCACCACTTCCAAAAAAGTTCTGGCAAAGAATTGGGTCATGTGAGCCGCGGCTCGGTTCTGGCCCTGCCCACGGAGGTCGCGGTTGGCTAGCGGTGAGGTTTTTGTGCTATTTTGGTGAAATCGAAAGGAGGGCGCGGGCCAGATGGCTCCGCGGGCGCCGGCATCAGCGGCGTGGAGGGTCGCCGCCATTTTGAACAAAAAATAAACAGTGTGAGATTAGCTCGCAGAGATTTAGCGGACGGGACTCAGAAGAGGTGGATCTTCCTGCACCTCGGGTGGGGGGGCTGTCTGTTGCCACATCAATAATACACACACACACACACACACACACACACACACACACACACACACACACACACACACACACACACACACACACACACACACACAGGCTGCATTTCCAATGAACAAACAAAGGTGTTGCAAAACGGTGAGAGCAGACACACACCTGCGCTCGGAGCTGAGGATGCAATGTGTGTGGGTGTGTGTGTGTTAGTGTGTGTTAGTGTGTGTTTGTGTGTGTGTGTGTGTCCAGAGGGCGGTCATGCAGCCTTCATCTCTGATTGGTCAAAACAAACCCACTCAAACACAAAAAAAAAACAAACAAACAAACAAAAAAAAGGATTGGCCGATCGGCGTCGTGTGCGAGGGTCGGACGGCTTTGACGGACGCTGCCCGGCCAAGCCCCGCCCCCTCCCGGCCAAGCCCCGCCCCCTCGTAGCGCAAACACAACCCATTTTTTCTCTTTCCGGCGGATCCGTCCGACCTCGGGGGCGGGGGG